>JAHZMZ010001803.1:0-30523 GCA_027743805.1 Lepidocyrtoides sp. E14
GGCAGAAAAGAGGATAAGGAATGTACTGAATTGCTGTTATAATTCAAATCATAACAATTTCCTTTCACTCATGTTTTAAATCAGCAGTCAAGCTTGTCATTAAATATCAGATTAAATCCTTGAGTATCAATATTTTTTGTTTGTGCCAACAGATTTCCCTTTGCTTCAATTTTAATGAGGTGTTTTATGCATTCATGATTTATCAAAAAGTATTTTGCTTACGTCGAACTCAGTTTGATTATCTTCACGTTAGTATGTACTGAATGCATGCATAGGACAGATGTGCACATTGCTTACCTAACAATTACATGGTTGCTTCAAGTAATTTATGCTATTGAAAAGGAGATAAAAAATTCTCATCTCTGTGTGTGCAACTCACTGACGTGGAAAGGTGGTTAAGGTCTCCTAATATAATCCAGCTTCTGCTTAAGCATCTGCATTCCTTACTTATAACAATAATAAAAAAGTAAATAAGAGGCTTACACAGAGTGAGATTAGAGTATGCAAGTAGCAAAGCAAAGAACAAGGTGTACACTATACAAAATGCAAGTAATATGGAGACCAACTTATTTCTCAATCGCATCTTCACTTATCTCGCATGCATGGTCGTTTTTCTGAATAAAAAATCACCAACAGGAGCAAGAATAATGATTACAGCGATAAAAATCTGCTGACTGAGCAAGGTACAAACCCCTATAGCACGTAGCAATATAGAACATTGTCATTTATTCATTCCTTTCAAATAACATTTACCATACTAATATACCACACCAACAACATATCATGAAGACGATGAAGAAAAATATCATGAACATATCTTTTAATATCGTAAACATGCTATCACTAAATTGCTTTAAGAAATTGGGGGCTTAAGTGAGTGAATATAATTTTTTGCTAAGAAAAAAATAAATCTATTTACAGTTCATGATTCTGATCTACTTGCATATTTTTTAGAGGGCCAGTATAACAGGTTCAAAATATGACTGTACGTGATTTTGTGCCAACCTGAGATAAATTCTATTGAGTTTATTAATTTTTGTTAGATTTTTTTTGATGAACAAATGCAGGTTGAATGAAATGTCAGAGGAAAGTACAAAGTATGTATGTATCAAGTTTTAAATTAAACTAAAATTAGCTTTTCCATGCTGTTTTATTTCTTATATAGCTTCTTATTTCAGTATTAAATTATCCCTTTAAGCTTCACCACTACACGAGATAAAGAAACCCCTGCAGCGTGGTGTGCAGCAGCTAGATGTTTTTAATATGCTGCTGTATCCACATCCCTGTAAATAGTATAGCGAGCAGCACAGCACGAAAGGTGATTGCTGGATTCACTTGATAATACTATCTATCTACCTGTCACAACCAACTCAGGTAGGTACAGCAGGTGTGTCTACAGCCAATCCTAAAAGGATGGAGGAGGGTTTTTCTACCACTTATTCTCCTTTACATGATTTTCTCACTCCACCTTGTGCTTTCGTGTCTCTTTGTAGCTACTTACATGCTCACTAAGTCTTATCATTCTGCTTCATCATATCACATATAAATGATTGCATTACGTAGGTATTGCACTTTACATGGTACTACATAATATTATTATTAGCATGCTTACCACATTGCATTACAGCGTAAATGCTCACCCTTACATGCAACGCTGATGATTTATATGCGGGAAAACCTGTGATAAATTTTGCTGTTCACCAACCTGTCTAATATTTTTTCAACATTTTATGCCGAATTACTTACATTCAGGTTACAACTGATATGCACACAGATCATCGTTTTCGCCTTAATTTTGTCCTAGTTGGCAGGAATCATCATATTTTGCAGAAAAAAATATTTTTTGACATGAATCTATGCAAACTGATTTTGATTTAATATAACTATGCACTTAACAGGGCCAAGTTTAAAAGTAAAATAAAACAAAATTGTTATTCATGGTCAGCACAGTATGTAGTGCATTCATATTACTGTTGTATAAACCAATGTTATTCACTGAAATTCCAAAATACGGCTTCATTTATTGTTTCATGTATGTGCTTCCATATTTTACGACACCACCACCGGAAGTGGCACGACTAGAATATAACAACGTAGGAGTCTTAGAGTGACTTGGTCAGTTGGTATTTCTTTCTGCAGAGGAGCAAGTCTGTGTCTAGTACCTATGTACATATGTTCGAAATTTGGAGAACGTGCATGCACAAATGGACGCCTTGTTCATTCATTCTCTCAAGTTTGCTGACCACCTGGCTATCCGGACTTCACGGAAATGCATGGCTTCCGCCAGTTTGCTTGCTCATGCTTAAAGATCTTACCTCCTTCTCTGAACTCTATAACTTTTGCAGTTGATGTTGCATGGTCCATGAAATAGCCATTATGTGTCTTTGTTAGAAACAGGCATGCTGTATGCAAGTGACGGTATGCAGGTAGGTAAAGAGGCATAAATTGCATTGCAGAGAGAAAACCCCGTATTTTTCATTTCGAGAAAACATAGCCACTGTTGGCTGGTGTCTGCACAATCTCTCCTTTCTTATAAACGGAATTACTGCATCTATGTTGAAGCCTGGCTGTCTGTGCAGGATTTTTCTTTTGGTTTTCTATTGTTCCCTCGTTGACTTTTCGTAGAACTAGAGTAGCTTATAAAATAACACACAGGTAGTCAGTGATTGAAAAATGGCCGCCCTGTCAGCTCCTATCATTTACCTTATATCACAAGGGAAAAAAATCATCCAAAATCGAAGGAAAGAGAGTATTGGGAATGCTTGATTTTATATATTCTTCGTTATATCTGTAAGTTACGTTATATTTATCTATCATCATCCCATATTAAGGTTTTTTTTTCTTCATCTACCTTCACCAGCTCACGCTTATTCTCCCAACCAACCATTCAATTCCCATTTGGCTGCTGTGTAGTAGCAATAGTCTTACAGTCTTCTATTTCAATATGTCATCATATCACTTTCTCCACCATCGCAATTTTCAAGGTGTATTATTATTATTATCATTATTATACGTATCGTCTTCCACCTATTTATATTTCCACGTGTACATTGAAAATGCAGGGTTTCATGCAATGCGTCTTTATATAATACCCTCTTTACTTCTTCGTCTTCAAGATGACGCCGACATTCTGTCCGTTTTGCTTTATGTATTGGCAGCGATTCAAGAAAATCTTTTCCGGAGGAGAGAGAGAGAGAGAAAAAGACAGGGAGCAAGCTGCAATAACAGAAAAAGGTGAGTACGAATGCTTCACCTCTACAAAAATAATATGTAGGGAAACTATAGTAGTGGAAGCGTAAAAAGTAAAGTAGAAGACAGGAGAGAGAAAAAGTATAAGAAGTTAGGTTGTTTGGCATGTACCTTTTATGTATGTATATATGTAGGTATGCATAAAAATAGGTAAAGTTAAAAAAGCACAAACCAGTAAATGTACACACGAAAGTATTTAGGTACATTTTTATTATACCTTGTTTCTTTTCGCTCTTCCAACTCTAACTACATCTAGCAGCATGCATACCTTTACCTTATTGCTGTGCAGTAATAATGTCTGCTGCTTGCATGAAATTCTATATCATCGGCATTATCATTGGATGTTTTATCTCATTCCATGGTGCTGTAATAATAAGGAATGTACATAACGACAGTGTAATAATATCTAGCAGAATCTTGCAAAAAGCGCTATACACACACACCATCACCGCCATACCGTCGTCATCGTCATCATCACCATCAAATATTTTTTGTTGCTTTTCAGTTTTATTTTATTGCTCGCAAGGTGCATCCATCCATTCCTTATTTTCATCGTCGTCGGCATCATTGGTTGCTCTTGCTCTGCTGCTGCTGATATGTTTCTTCTCAGAAAAACCAAAGTCAAGATGGACGAGTTTGGATAAAGAGAAGAGAGAGAGAGCAAAAAAAAGAGTAAAATGTTCGTAACAACAAGCTAATGTATGTAATAAACTACCTTGTTGTGTAGTAGTAAGTAATCTACCTACAACATATGTGCCTATTATGTCATCTCTCCTACACCACCGTCGTCCTCCTCATATAATATAAACATTCACTCATGTTCACATTTTTTTTTATTTCACTTCTCACTATTTCACTTAAACTCATGTGTCATTATATTTCATATACAGAGTATATTATATAGGTATGTATGTAGGTAGTTATGTATAATAGGAAACTTTATATGCACGCTACAAATCGTTTACTTTAGCGTGACAAGTGTGTTTGGCTTTGACTTGGTTTGCTTTGGTTTTGTGAAAATGTAGAAGAGAGAAAAACAGGCAATGCCAAGTGAACCGAGACACGGGTAAAATACAAAATGCACACACCTAGATCTCGTAGCAGTAGTAATACCAACAAAAACCAACACGTTTGTTCAATTGGTATTTTATCGAGAGAGAGAGAGAGAGAGACAGAGATGAGATAATATTATGGAGTAGTTCACCTATACGAATAAACAAGCTATTTTAATGCATGATGATGATTAGAATACTACATCTTTACACAAGTAACATTCCTCTTTTATAATAGCATCAGGGTGGAAAAGTAGCAAACAGACAGAAGAGGCAGAGAAGAAGGAGGACGAAGAATAATCTATGTTTCGCTATCAGTTACGCATGTATAGCCATTTAAATGGCAAAGATCTTGATGTAAATAGTTTCCATAAATTATTGGCTTCTTTCGTAGGTACATAAATAAATAGTGGGTTAGAGATGTTACTTATAAACATATACATAATATACAGATAAAGTCATCACACCGTTTTTCTGCTGCAATAAACGTACAAATGCTAAGGTAATTTTGTGTATGCGTTCTAGCTCTAGTTTGTATACAATTTTTGTAGGAGGTTTATCAATAAGTAAAATGGGGAGGGAGGATAGGGATGTTTTGGTGGAAGTGGTGAGGGTGCTTAGGTATGCCTTTATATATATCTTAATGAATTGAAAATGTTACAGGATGTGTAGTGGTGATGGTTTGAAAATGAGTGTGGTGGTGGTGGAGGTAAAAGTAATGCGGTGGGTTTAGATGGGAATTTAGTTCAGAAAGAGAGTCCTACTACTCCTGTATTTCCAAGTTGTTTGGTATGCTGGTATGAAAAATACAGGTCTACGCCAAAGTTAAATGGTAATATGGGAATGGAGAGATGTAGACAAAATGATCCCTTTTTACATTTCTCCAACCGTAGTTGATGTTTTTAATGCTGGGGAAGATATATGAGGGTATTGGTCGTGCCAATTCCATTTATTCATCTTTTTGACTTACAAATGGATGTAACATTGGTGTTGGTATTTGATGCATGTTTTATACATACGTACCTATTTATACATGCATGTTTTATGTAGTGTACCTAGATATTTGAAATTCATACGGTGTAGTCTGTGGAGAATGTTGTGATGTACGAAAAAAACTCACATTCGATGTACATACTTTTCATTAACTTTTTTTGCTTGCTGTGTTTTAAAACGGTTAAAAACTATTTCTCATGATAAATGCAGATCGATTAATGATCCATACTTAATTGGTTGGAACACTTATTTAATTAGAAATTTCGTCGACATTTTTCCAAATACCCAAACACGCTTTCAAAAATATTCTCATTGAGCAACTGTGCCACTTTAAAATATTCAACTTCTTTTATCTACTTGTTTCCGAATTGAAGAAAAGCAATTGTATTTAGATTTGATTCCTCCTCTGTTTCATGCTATGGGAAAACGTTTGCCGTTATTGTCATATCACGCATAAAACCTCTACCCAAGCTCCGCTTCGATATGCGTCCCAAGACTCCAATATGTTTTCTATTTTTTCAAAGGAAAGTTAAGACATTATTTGAAACCAGACGATGGGATGACACCATACTAAAAATATGTATCCCCAAGCAATTCCACTATATTTTTATACACTTACATAGCTTAACATTATTTACTTTACATTCTGTAAAAGTAGCACTTTGTGTATCATACTGCTTTTACCTTTGTTCTTGCTGCTAACAGCACAGCATTTTTTTCTTACCTTTTCCTTCCCTTTCTCCTCCACACATGCATAATATTGTGCTGTTCCCATTTCCGCCAGCCAAACTAACGTGCCGTAACAATCGAACGTGTGTGTTAATAATGGGTACTTTGGATGGCTCGTTGTTCCATATGAAGAAGAAAAAAAAGAGGTGACGATCTGACGATACGTAATAATAATATTACAGGAACTCAAGCAAGGAAAGGATACATCTTTGTTATTCATGCTGGCGGATGGGTTGTGAATGGTGATCATCCTTCTAAAATGCTGATCATGTGAACAAGAGCAAGAATATATTAAGGTGGGCTTTCCGTTTCACGATAAAAACGAATGAGATGCAATCTGTGATCTTATACAGTTTTCCTACATGGTTACATATATATATATTTATTTCAAGCAGGAAGCTTTCAGGAAGGAAGGAAATGTAACCTTGAGGGAGAAAAAGGCAGTTTCGAAGAAATGATAACATCATCATCATCATCATTCTCATACCTATGTAGTAAGAAGGAACTCGAAAACTGCTGCTATTACTTTTCTATATACATGTACATATATGGACAAATGTATGCATATTTTATAAAGCAAGTCCAACAATATTGACTTGTTAAAATGTAGGTGGAAAAAATGTAAGAGAAATAAGGTGATGCTGAGAATCCCAATGTTGGATACACCACACCACACGGAATTTATTTATAAAAGGGTAGAAAAAACCATCCATTTTTTGCTGGTTTGCAGTGGTCATGATGATGATGGTGGTGGTGGTGGTGTGGTTGGTGATGGATATTATTACAGATAGCATGATTTGATCATCATCATCATCATGTGTGTAAGCCAGGAATTTTTCCTTTGAAATCAGATTTTGTTGAAGATGGGCAATAAGGTATAGTCCATATAACTGTGCTCACAAAAAAAAGGAGAAATCCTCTCCCCTTCTTCACTTGGTTGATCCAGTACTAGTCTTTTTCTTGATGTCTGTGAATAATGTAATGCAATCGTCAGCAGAAAAAAAAGGAATTTCTTGTGAATTACCTCTTCACACATTTGTAAGATGTATGTGGTGGCGGCGAGGGGTAAAAAAAACAGAAACTCTTTTTTAAAGCAGCTTTTTTTCATCCAAATGTCAGAATATCTTGCAAACACCTTATAGGTACGAATATGAAATATGCATCGTCATTTTTACATTTATTTAAAATACTATCAAATTTTCAACCAAATATTGCAATTTCATGTTATGCGTAGTTTATTCAAAACATCATCAGCAACAATACCTCTTATTTGTGATTGGGAGGATCAAGAAAAATGATGAGTTTGAAATGTAAATTTTTACAATTTTACTTTTTCTGTTTGAGTTGAGATCTAGATCTTCATTTCTTTCTTTTAAAAAGAACATACGGTGATAATAATAATAGCTATTGGACTTTGAAGGTATTTGCACAAGTCAAGTAAATGTAGATTTGCTCATGTAGTCCATCTCAGCAAAATTTGTCGGCAGTCAACTTTGTTGCGAATATGGCTGTTTACCGCATCATCGTTCACTAGAATGAACCCGTTTGAAGGTGTTTCTTGAATTTTCTCCTGATTGTTTGCTTGCGTGCAATATATTCTGTTTTTGTTCTGAAAAATGTGTACGTTTTTTGGTAAACGTGTTTGATATATAGAATCCCATATTTTTATTGGGAACAATATATAATATTCAGTTTAAAAGTAGTGATGCAAATCAACATCATCAATTTCTTCATGACTGAAAATAATTTATCTTGTTGGCTGATCGCAGAATGAGGCCAATTGCAGGAGTGAGTAGCAAAACAGTAATTTTTATGATGATGATGGTGTCTACGAGAGCACAAATAAAGCTAACATGACTAACAGCATTATTATCATCATCGTCATCATTACAAAAATTGCCTGTGAGATACTAACGGACTATCATTTCTACGTGATTCTTTCGAGGATGAATGATGATGAGAAACAAGTACGAAGAAGGTGATAAGGATGGATGAAATAGATCTAGAAAAGTATAATCAGCAGAAATGTGCCTCATGGCTACTTTTTTTTACCAATTTATAGCGTTCTACACGAGTACGTACGCAATAGTAATCATATGCTTCATTTGAGAATAAGACGACAGCACGAAATACTAATGATTACCGTGAAATTTTAGCTTCTCAAAATATGTACATTGAAAACTTCCTATTACAACAAGGAAGTAAAAGAATGGGAAGCAACTTAAGTTGATGTAAGCCAGTAGATACATTGCCTATTAAGAAAATGTAGTACAAAATGTAGCACGGTTCCATATGTAAATTTTGTCACGGTTTTTCCTCCGTAAGTAAAAATCGTGTTTTTATATCAAAATCATCTATTTTTTTCAAAAACTTTTCCAAAGTTATTACAGTTGTAAGAAAAAAGCTTTATGACGACAAATTACATTCATACGCAGCATTTGTACATAAAATATTGTATGTCTTATGTAACCAAGATGGGTTACGGTTACACACCGCCCCTGCAAATCACGTACATGATAAACACTAATTCGTTATCTTGCGATCTGAAAGATTGAGACTTATTTTATTACTTGCATTAAATTACCTACCACGTTTTATTTCTCGAAGCCATGTCTCCCACTTACCGACGACGTAGTATTCACATAAGCTTGTTGGCAGTAGTAGTAGTGGTGGTGGTGGTGGTGCGGTGGTGAGAGCGGTATCAGCTTTAAGATTAAGAAAGCCGCTGTGCTGTTGGCAGATTTGAAATAAACACACAAATACAATGTATGTACCATGAGTGCGTACCTAAGCAGAAAACGATTCACTTTTTGTTGTGCTGTGTCGTAGTTGCGTTATTTACGTAAATGTCTCTATGTATTTTATCCGTGTGTTTTCTTCAAACATCCTCCTCCTCCCACTCCACAACACGGTTTCGCTTCACTTCGACTCATAATGCGTTTTATCCTATTTAAACCTGTTGTTTTTTGTGCGAAAAAAATTCATTTTATGAAAGTAAATCACTCAAGTAATATCACCATTTAAACCTTTACAACCAAAAAATATTTTCGCTGAGAGTATAAAATGAATAATAAACAAAAACATGATGTGGCGTCTGCTTAAAAACGAATCGGTAATGGGTAGTAAATATTAATATTGATTATCCTGTTATCAAGCACTGTAGTTGGTTACATTAAGTATCTTACATTTTTTTCTGTCTGTTTTATACATTCCACTCTTTGAAGAGCTCAGGTTTTTGAAAGTTTGCTCTTTCTAGGTTGATAGGTAAAAAAAGTGTATGTATGAGAACTAAAGATGAGAGAGAGCAAAGATTTTTGATAGTGATCGAAAAGAAGCAAAGCAGAACGTGCATAGTGCATGCATACCTATGCATACTGAGAAAAGTCGTAATGATGCCATTGCTGTTAGGTTTAGGCTAACCAAAAACTATTTTTCATTTTACAAAACTTTTTTTTTCTATTCTGCTCTGCAGCTACAGTCATTATTAATAAAACATTATAACAACAAAAATGTTTTCTGCTCTCTTGTGATTGAAGCCACACAGAAGAAAAGCAAAATTTACTTGAATTTTTCCTTAACCCCTTTTTCCTTTCGTTTTTTTACTCCTGTGATTTTTTCATGATATTGCATTTTGATATCATCGGGAACCATATTCCGGTCGTCGTCACTCCAATTCTGTTCCAATAAGTTTAATAATAATCTTTGCTCACGTTAGTAATGCCTGCCAGCCTAATTTCACGAAAGCAAGTTATGGGAATGAGCAGTCTCTAATGGCTTTAATGTTGTTATTTATTCGCTGTTCTAGTTAGAATGGGTTATTTACATACCTTTGCCATGTCTCGTTGATCTTTTCTTGTGAATAAAATATTTGCGAGGAGCGTAAAAAAGTTCATGCCTGAACAACACACACATATAAATTCTGCTTACCCATTTATATGCAGGCATTCAGCAAGGCTGTGATAATAATAAACATGATGATATGTTGGGCTTTATAGCATTCAATTGAAAAGGATAGAAAAAAACGGTTGTTGTTGCATCATCATGATTATCATATTATAGATAGCTTACAACCACATGCGCACAAAATTAATTAAAAATGACATTTAACGAGCTTAATTACAACGATTCAGCGAAATCCTACCGTGATGTATTTTTGAACCGTGTGTACTTCACAACAAGGAAGCACTTTTACAACCATGTAACTCACGTGTTTGTGGTAAACTTTTTAATTTCCCTTTTGGGACGACGGTGACCTCTCTGTTGATTGGGATTGGAAAGGATAAATTGAATATTATTGAAAATAATAAATTACATGATATTTTGCAAAAAAAGTGTAGTTGTAGTAGTTGTAAGACCATTTTGCTTGTTGTGGTTTAACTTTTTTTTGGGTGAACAACCTTTATCACGGAAGAGACACAACCACATAATTTTTATTGATGGCTGTTTTTTCCCTCTAGCATCTTTTTCCGATTCCAGTTGAATCATTCAGTCGGCTGAACAGGTTAAAAAGTAAACTGCTTTAAAAAATATACGATTATAGTAATAATGGTAGTAGGTATATAACATTTGACATTGTAAAAAAAGGCACGCCAAAAAAATATATATTACTTTTCTAATGCACATGATGATTGCTATCATCTAATACACACCCTAGACACATTTCTGCCGATCGATTTTGTCATCTTTTAGCTACAGATTGGTCATACAGTTCTGTAGTATTCTCAAACCTTAATGATTAAATTGACATTTCTTCTTTATGAACTTTGCAAATTACCGACGCTCACGTAATGATGGTTTATAAACATGCAGCTTACGTATCATTATTTGTAGCACTGCAGTATATATTAGTGCAACGTGTATGCTAATATTTATACTATGGTCCGGTTCGGTCATGAAAGGTTAATGACATTTTTCATCTTTATCATCACCACTTATCAAAGCTGTTTAAGCAAAAAAAACTCAAAAGCCACACATAATATGCAAATAAATACCTTAGGTACGTATGATCAATGTCTGCGCTAAACGTTGCAACTGACCTGGATGAAATACACCCATCTTTCAACTCTCAACCTAAATTAAAAAATAAGCTGCAATTTATGCTACCGCCAATGGCCACTGTTACTGATTTAATTGATTAAACTATAATATACCGCTTCCTGCTTCTTACTTCTTAAATCGGAAGATGCCAATACTACGCAGTAGAAAAAAAACATGAAATGTATCATGTACCTTGAAAATGTAGGTATTTTAAAAAGAGCAGGACATGTTCAATACTTATAATAATAAAAAGCGAGAAAAATTCAAATCTATAAATAGTTTCCCTTTATTCACTGCGCGAATGTGCTAGAGGTAAAAATACCTTGCTTTTATCAGGTTCCATTTTACTTCACCATACACTTTGTTGCTACTGATGGGATGTTTCTTTTCTTTTCTTTGTGTTTTTTATGCATTACTCACACACTTGCCCTTTTTCTTTCAATTATTATTGCTTCTCAGCCAAGATGATGATAATGGTGGTGGATAGAGATGAATGCATTTTGGTAGAAAGGTGAGCCGTCATGTAAAAGTAAGCTTAGTATTTAAAGTACTAAGCGGAGAAGTAACAGATACAAACAACAAAAGCGAGAAATGAAAATAAGGTACGTCTATAATTCCCGTCAAATTGCGAGCAAAACACACAAGTTATAGCAGTAAAACTGAACAAAAAAGTAGTACTGCATACCTTTTGCTTCCTATAACTCGTTCACGCTGGTTTGGTTATTATTATCACGGAACGTTTCGGTTCTGTGGAGCTTAAAAGATGAACAGAAGGAAAAGTAGTAGAAGAAGAGGAGATTTCAGGCATCTTGTCAGTTTCCAATGCATACACCATTCCACCACCACCACAATAACATTATGCATGTGCAGCAACAACACAAGTTTCTCTACATCTCTGTAAATGCAGCTAAAGAAGTATATATGTAACTAGTAGCAGGCAGGCGAGGAAATAACGAGCAAACATAATGAATGTACTTTTCACGGAGGAAGATAAAGATACAAGAGTATGTATCATGCTGAGTGAATGAGCAATCACAGGTGCTTCCTTGACGCTATTTTAACGAAAGCAAACAAAAAATGCGCATAGTCTCTAGAAGAAAGAAGTTTTAATGGTTTTTACAGAAAATGACTATTATTATATAAGGAACTCGTCTTTGTTTGAAACGGTGTGTTGTAGAAAAAGTGTCGTCTTTGTTTTTCAGACACATATATTTTCCTCGTGGCAATGCAATGTTAATAAGAACATGCCACCATACTACTACTGCAGAAAGAGGAAGACTCACTATTTTATATTAATGGCAAGCATCATTGCATAAAGGTAGAAAAGAAACAAAATTTAATACACCGTTCCTTGCTAATGCACTTGGTTAGTAAAAAAAAGTAATGCGATTAAACCATGAAGATGACAAAAGTAACTTAAAAGTGTGTGTATCTGTAGCTCAGTCCATAGGTGGTGGCAACATTTTTTTTCTAATTTTAATGGTAAAGTTGTGTAACATGTGGAAAAGGAAGGAAATCTTAGGTACGCGGTGAGTATTTTTTTAAAGTGTATGAAATATATACTTATACGCTTATTGTAATGTATGGTACATCTGTAACAATGCTGCAATAGTAGTAGTAGTAGCTTTAACCGGTAATTTTATTCTTGTCTAATTCTGTTTGCTGTACTGTACTATTTATACCTTGTTGTTTTGTACGAGGGAGGATTATGCATGTAGACATAAAATAGACTTACTTATCTAGGAACGTTTCTGAACAACTTTTATTTATCTATTTTTATTTTTTTCTAATTTTAATGGTAAAGTTGTGTAACATGTGGAAAAGGAAGGAAATCTTAGGTACGCGGTGAGTATTTTTTTAAAGTGTATGAAATATATACCTATACGCTTATTGTAATGTATGGTACTTCTGTAACAATGCTGCAATAGTAGTAGTAGTAGTAGTAGTAGCTTTAACCGGTAATTTTATTCTTGTCTAATTCTGCTTGCTGTACTGTACTATTTATACCTTGTTGTTTTATACTAGGGAGGATTATGCATGTAGACATAAAATAGACTTACTTATCTAGGAACGTTTCTGAACAACTTTTATTTATCTATTTTTTTCTTTCTTTTTGTAATAACATTTTACATCAATTGGCTCTATGATTGTAGTATGTTATGTTATTTGGGTTTGATAATGTGAACAAGAAAGTCAATCTATGAAAGTCATGCTTTAGTTACTGTGCTTGTACCAAGTTAAGTAGAAATGTCCTCCTCAATCCGTCCTTCTTTTGGCTGGCTACATTATATATTTGCCTTGTTCTCAAGAACTCCTACTTTTTCTTTGTTGACTTTATTCACTTTCACGATGACTTGACGTAACTTTTTGAAGAGACTTGTTGTTTTGTACGAGGGAGGATTATGCATGTAGACATAAAATAGACTTACTTATCTAGGAACGTTTCTGAACAACTTTTATTTATCTATTTTTTTTCTTTCTTTTTGTAATAACATTTTACATCAATTGGCTCTATGATTGTATGTTATGTTATTTGGGTTTGATAATGTGAACAAGAAAGTCAATCTATGAAAGTCATGCTTTAGTTACTTTGCTTGTACCAAGTTAAGTAGAAGTGTCCTCCTCAATCCGTCCTTCTTTTGGCTGGCTACTGCCTTGTTCTCAAGAACTCCTACTTTTTCTTTGTTGACTTTATTCACTTTCACGATGACTTGACGTAACTTTTTGAAGAGTTTAATTAAGGAGTCTCTTGCCAAGTAAAAAGAGAGAAGAAGGTGGTGGTGAGATCTTTTAGGTGAAATACTGAAATATAGTTTACCAATAACTGTGTAACTTTCCGATAATAATAATAATAGTGGTTGTAGCAGAATATGGTCATTACACACAGTATTGTGCATACACTTACGTAGAAAGTTTACAAAGTCTACAAGTTTGGTTGATGTAAAGCCTTGTTCACAATAATAAGCACTTTCTGTACCTATTATATTTTACCAGCGTTTATGTCAAATCAAGCAAGTAGGTAGTAGAACATGAAGGGTGAAAGAGAGAGAGAGAGAGAGAGCGCGCAAGCGAGAAAAAATAAAGTAACTTTTTGTATCCACAAAATAGTATAACTATTTCCACCTTGGAAAACAGGAAGGAAGAGATTGGGAGAGAATACGTAGATAGTATCATTATACCATGTTCTACTTTTATGTACGACACATTTCATTCTCTTCTTTTAAAAAAGGAGGATTCTCCGTTTTCATTATGATGATGATGATCAGCATCATCCTGATATAGTTATCGTGTAGAAGAATCGACAGGAAAAGGCAAGTGGTAGGAAACGAGACGATCAACATGAATTTTAGTTAATGGTGGTGGCACTAGTTTTTTGCATTGATACGGTAATAAAGCAAACGGTAATCGTTTATTTGACCTTTGGATTATTGGAACCAGATCGAGAAAAAAAATATGCTTTAAAGAAACTTATTGGAATTTATGGGAAAGACTATGAAGATGATATGGTGTTTTTGATGCTACAAGAAGGCAACGATGACAAAATCCAAGTTATGCTTCATTCCGTATTAAACAGTGAGCACATAAAATGCATGTATAAATGAATACCTTTCTATGCATATACATTGTGTACACCTTCTTTTTTTTAGAAAGACGATGAGTAGGTACGTATAATGTGCCAGTCTACTTCTTTCGTCTGTATTTTACCTATGCGTTACTCCCGTAAAGATTTAAAAATATCCTGTGATTCACTGAGCCGCAACCGAGACGATTCATACGTATAATTACGCAATCAAGCTTGATTCATGAGATCTATGATGATCATGATGAGAATAAGGATGGCAATATAGGGGACGAGAGATAGAAGAAGAAAAAAAAATCTGGTGTAGTAGATGTGCGCACAGTTTTGTATATTTATTTTTTGTGGGGAGAAGAGGATTTTTATTTCTGAAAACTTTCTGGCACCGTCTCACCAACAACTACCATCACCGTTCTGTTTTCTTGTCACTTTTCATTATTATTTTTTATATACGATGATGATGCATCAGAGTAAGTGTGTATAATAATCTGTTTTATAGGGATGTGTACATAAAATTGCTGCAGCATGTTACGTGTGTAGGTAGGTATACCACCTAAAAAAAATTTACACGGTTTATACTTATTTATTGCCGTTTTATACGTTTCTTTAGAAAAGCAGGAATTGGGAAGAAATCAAAAGGTTATCATCATCTTCCTCTTCATCTCAATTTTTTACCCTCTTTTTTCCATCATCATTATCATCGTAATCATTTATTAGAAATTACATGAATTGATCTCTCCCCCAAAAAAAGACGAGAGACGCATAAATTGCTGGTTTCACTAAACCTGCCACCACTTCATCTTGTAAAGGAGCACAAAAATAAACTACTGCAGACAATTTTTTAAGAACATAATTGTACACATACACTGACGTACACGTACATAACGTTCGTCTACCACTTTTAATGGTCCATTTTCGAAATTATGATTCTCTTGGAGGGCCAGGGCTTCTTCATCTGTTGAAACAGGGACAACATGTTTAGTTTATTTATGCAAGCTTTATAGGTTATATAATATTTTGCTGAGTTTTTGTTGAAACACCTCACTCTTCTTAAATTGCTTTTTATTCGTCCATTCATTCATTCATTCATCATGAACAACGACTTACTTAAGAGTTTAATGAGCGGAATAATAGCTAATTGACAATTGATGTATACTTTTTGCCCTTACACATTATTATCATCAACATCAAGCAAGTGAGCAGAAGATTCAGCAAAAAAATATATTGTAACTTGGTTTCATGACATCCAACGCTTTGATGTTTTTGTACATGTCATGAAAAGATTCTAGGAAAAAAATATACTTTTGTGTGCATTCAGTTCTGCTGTTGCTGCTATTCCATGGATGATTGAGATGATACCACATTCGTAAAAGTTACAAAAGGCTGTACCGTAGAGGACGATGATTAATCTTCTTTTTTCAAAGGCAATAACAACAACAACAAGAGAAGCAAAAGTAGCAGAGTGTGTGGATGCTCTCTATGATGATGATAAAAGGTTGAAAAAGCCGGATGCCCTCAATAATCAGTTAACGAGCATAACACGGGCACACTCGCACACACGGACGTTACGTGCCTTACCGCTCTAATGTCATTCAGTATCACCACCGCTACTGTTGTTACTATCTAATGTACAGTACGC
Source organism: Lepidocyrtoides sp. E14 (assembly GCA_027743805.1). Classification (NCBI taxonomy): domain Eukaryota; kingdom Metazoa; phylum Arthropoda; class Collembola; order Entomobryomorpha; family Entomobryidae; genus Lepidocyrtoides; species Lepidocyrtoides sp. E14. The sequence continues at coordinate 16,277 of JAHZMZ010001803.1, forward strand.
ATGCAAAGCATAATAGTCAATGACTTTACTGGAGACTCTGTGTGGTTCTTTATTACTTCACTCTGGATAATGATTCCTCCTGCGGTGCAGTAATCATATGTGAAGTGAAGTAGTTTTGCCTGGCCTGTGTGTCGTCGTGCCATGCATGTCATCATCCTCATCATCGTGATCGTACATGCAAGCAAATCAACGACTCGGCAACGACATTTTTACCATCGTAATCATCATCAAAACAACAACGGCAACCAAAAAATTGAAATGATGATGTATGCATGCAAGTAAAATTTGCTCGCAACGAGCGTGCTTTATCTGAAATTATCTCAGGATTTTTGGTTCTCTCACTGAGATTGTTTGTTATTGTTATTTATTATTGTCATTTTGAAAATGAGCACGACTGTATGCATACACTAGAGCGAGAGAATTGACATGATAACAGCAACCAAAGAAGGGTATATGCATAAAAAATATAAGAATACGTTGATATATTTTTGGGGGAATGGAGAGTAAAAGATTTTGTGTGCACAACAACACACTAGCTAAATTTCGTGCTTAATAACATTAATTTATTTTTCATTGATAATTATTGTTATCGTACGAGCAAAATCTTGAGTCGTGAGTGCTTGTTTCATAGAAAATGACAAAAGGTGGATGCAAAGCCCAACAGCACTTGCAGCAATGAATAGGGTTATGTCATAATATGGATGATTCACAAAAGACAGCGAAACTATGTTGTTGCGAAATGTTTTGCAAGCACTCCGACTTTGTACGAAGTACGACTATAAAAATTTATGTGTGAGAGCAAAAAAAATAATGACAGACAGATGTGGTGGACGAAATTGTAGGTAACTTCTTACGTGCGTAAATTGTGCTTAATTATATTGTTGAGTTGAGTCAAGTTAATATCTGTTAATTTCTACAAGTCACTTGTTAGTCATCAGTACATACATATAATCCACACCAAGCATCGCCATCCTCCCTGTTACAATCTCAACGTATCTTCTCTTGTCTTTGCTCATATCACATCGGTGGTCACAAATAAGAAAATTTTTATAATCCCAAGAAATCGCAAACGGGAACTACTAAAAACACAGACGTGACGTGATCCACATCTTTCATGTTATTTCTTGAAAAAGGTTTTGCGATCTTCTTAGTCCTCTACCTTTTGCCATTATATGTATAAATGTCATGATAATTGATAATATTTCATGAAATAAGTCACTTTTACTATTAATGTGAAAACACTCGCATTTTACAGAGGTTCCTCATAATTAAATAATTTAAATTTAAAATCGGATAAAAAAAATCATCCCATTCGCTTAAAAGTCAATTTATTATGGAATTAAATTTATACTGCGTACCTAAAATACGCTTAACTTAGACTTAAGAGGAAATTGCCACTGAATTTTCCAACGTCAAACTGTATGACAATGATACAAAACTGGTAAATGCACACTTTTATTTTTATTTTTTCTAAGAAAAACGTTGTTTACGATGTAGCTAGTATAAGAAAGAAAAATTGCCGGTGAAAACGGAAACGAGGTTGATCCCCATGTACATAAAAACATTTTTATTACAGTTCACGGAAAAAGAAGCATTAAACCGAGAGCATAAAGAATAAAAAGTCTAGTTTTGAATGACGATGAAATGAGAATGCCAGAGAAAAACGCTATCATCATAATAATGATGATATCAAACTAAAGTAAAGTATTTTATTGTATAACATCTTGAATAGACATCGACATAGAAGTAAAGTGAAAGTACAAAGTTGTTGTTCCCTTAAGTATTCAACATTATTATTTCCACGAAGAAGATCTAGAAAAAAAGAGACCAGGTATACAAGAACACTTTTTTGTGTGTTATATTATTTGACCACCATTTTTCCTGGTATTTTGATATGATTTAAGAGCAAGCGAAAAAAAAATGCTACGACTGACAAACTTATGTGTTTTCTGCTATTTCTGACAAAATATAGACAAGTCAAAAGTCAGACACGAGGAGGAGAGAAACTTTTTACGTCTAAAATAGGACATAAGGAAAAGTTATTCCCGTTTCCCTCCTCCTCCTCCTTCTCTTCCACTTTACGTCTTCCTGCTCACCTTCTTCCATCCATCCTGTCTTTAAAAAAGTAAGCATGTTTTTTAGACTTTATGCAAGTTGTATCACTGAAGTCTCATTCAAAATAGTAAAAAAGGGGAAGGGAGGGAAGAAGAGAAAGTTGTAAAAAAAGAGTAAGCAGGAAGTGAACGGTAGACAGGAATGGTGGGGGAAAGGTATGTAAAGAATTTTTTATTTTGTTGACCGGTCAAAACACGAAGACATGCAGAGAGAAACAGAGCATCATCAAAAAAAGCGTGCCTATACATGTAGGTATATGTAAGTGCATGATGATAGCTGAAAACAGTTGGTTGATGATGAGGTACATTATAAACTTGATTTCTCAAGCAATAAACTATCAACAAGAAGGGAAAAAGCGGACGAGAGGCGGCTTTTCCTTTTTTCGGACTTTTTTTACTTATCAAACGAACGGTAGTGCACGTAAGTCCATCCAAGCATGGAAGACCCGTGTGTAGAGAGGAGTAAGCCAGGTCGTATTTTTATGGAATGGCAGTGGCGGNCGTAAGTCCATCCAAGCATGGAAGACCCGTGTGTAGAGAGGAGTAAGCCAGGTCGTATTTTTATGGAATGGCAGTGGCGGCAGTATGAAAAGCGGAAGACGGTTTTACGGTCATCCTGCTTTTTCTTTTCCAGGTAACTTTGTAAAGCATAAAGTATAAGTGGTGGTGGTAGGTAGTTTTTGTTCTTGGTATGTATGCATGTATGTGTAGGTAATGGAGTGTACAGATGGATACATGTTTTTTGTACAGACAGGGCCAGTTTTTATTGGGCTGCTACAATGCATATATATTCATATTAAACGTGAACAAGAAAAAAAAGAAAGCTTTAGCCATCTCGGTGAAATAAGCAGGAAATGCTTGAAATGAGAGACGAAGAGGGAAAAGGAAAAATAAGGTGGTCTAAGAAATAAGGAAATAAACTTTTGAACAAGGTAAAAGTGGATATTTAAGTAAAAAAGGAAAAGTGTGTGCTGTTGTGTGGTAGAGCAGTAATGTAAGATACTTTATTTCTTTGCATGAGCATATTATTACCATTGTGCATTATAAAGCCGGAAAGGTAGAAAAGTACTTAAAAGCCAAGCCACCATCGAGAAAAGAAAATCTAGTAGTGGCAATCTTTCCACAAAGAAAAAAAATAATAATAACAGAAAAAAATATATACAGATGGTAAAACTGGAAGAACTATTACTTTGTGTAGGTAAGACAGCACACTTACTCTTTTTAGAAAGCAGGCACAACAACAGCAATATTAGGGAGACTACGAGAAGGAAAAGAAGAAGGAGAGGGGAAAGGTAGATAAAGGATTTTCCAACAAGGTTGCTAATGGGCTCAATAAATTACGATGCAATGCAAAATCCATTGTGTGCTGCTGAGTTTGCAATTCCATCACACACAGAAAGAAAGACTTTTCTTCTTTCCTAAGTTGTGAAGTGGTGGAGGAAGGGAGCATAAAAGAAAGAGAAGATATATGTACATTATGCAGGTTTAAATGGTGGCAAGTACACCACGTAATATGCATGGCTTGTTGGAGTTTGTATCATCATCATCATCATTGAGTAATAATAAAGGTAGAAAATAAAGTGGAGAGTGACTAACGGTGAAGAAGTGAGTTTTCCTCACATTTTATTGTAAGAAAATGGGATCCTTATAACTTTTTGTGGTATTTTTCCTCAATGGTCTGGCCTGGCGCTGCTGAATAAGAGAGAGAGAGAGAAGAAGCGGTGGTGATGGTGCTGCTCCGACGAATGAGTAAGCTGTGTATCATTCACTAAAATGTACTTTTACTACTTTGCCATCATCCACATGCACTCACTTACTCATTCACCGTCATCACCACCACCACCACTACTGCTACACATACAGAGCAGCAGCAGCGGCAGAGTCATTACTTCTCTTCACTTTAACCTTTTGCATACACTTAACTTTCATTTCACAAGATTTGACCTCATACTCGAGTGATATATTATCTGGGATATGTAAAGTATTTAGCGGGAAGTGAGTAAGAAGGAAGATGGAGAGAGGAGAAAATGAATGAGAGCGAGAGAAGAAAGGGAGGAAAAGTGAGTAAAAAGTGACTCTCTAGATTGAGAAAGAGCGAGCATAAAAACACTCTTGCTTTATGAGAAGATGGAGAAAGGTTGGAAATTATGGCATATGCATTTCGTTTGTATCCAAGTATATGTACTTGTATGTATGGAAGCAAGAGAAAACACAAAGTTGAGGCTTTCTTAATGTGCTCTTAACTGCTCATAATTACTGTTACCAACAATAAAACAACTTACTCACTGTCTTTCTACTTTCTGGTCGCTGTTAACTTATTGCGGAAAGTTTTGCATAAAGCGCATTCTTTGTGGTGCTTGTTAACCTACGTTCAACGTAATAAAATCGATCCCATCAAAAATCCTGTATATTTAACGATACTGATTATACTATATAGATATATAGCGTTACATTGGTGTAATTCTACGTATCCTTTAATCTGGTGAGCAGCCAGCAAGCACCTTCGGGGTAAATGCAGGATTCTTTTAACATGTAATAGTTAAGTATCGTCAAAATTTTACTAAAAATATATCAATCTAATTTTATTTTCACAGTTACACACAGCTATGTTATGTACATATGTTTAATAGTCCAAATGTTTGCTTCAATGTGGTTTGCATTGCTTGCTAAATTGGGGAAATCAAATGTAAAAGTAAGAAGGTTTATTAATACAGCCTAAAAGTTGTGTTACAACAAAAATAAATAAATAAATACAGTTAAATGAAAATGTGCAATTGGATGTGATAATACGAAACATGAATGAAGCGGCGTGTTAAAAACTTTGCATACACAGACCGAAAAGGTGGTCTTGTTTTGGCGATGTTTTTTCCACCAAAGTTTACATTATTCCGTTGCCTTTTTTCCAAGCATTTCGAGAGGCAGTTAAACAATACACCTTTTCATTCTAGTATTAAACGCACAAGTTGAATGGTTGGCTTTCTTTCACAGAGGAACAGAGAGGAGCAACGGCATGTTGTCGTGTTTTATCATCATCAACATTCCTTTTTCTCTAGTGTATGGTAGAGATCCAGTGTCTCTGATACGTAACTTGTCCCAAAAGTTTCAAAAGCTTAAATATCTTGATGTTATGATCATATATATACACCTTGCCTTTACAAGTAATATGCATACCTACTCTCATACTACTGCTAGTATAAACAGTGACTTCAGTGTCTTTTTTTATCTTGAAACATGCAAAGTATATAATTTGATAATATGAATCCCAAGGTATTTGCATGTTTGTTGTGCTTTTTACTACAACGCTGATACCAATATACAACAAGTTTTTTCCACTTAAAAGAGATTTGTTACACATGCCACTTTAAAAATACCTGGCTTAGATGTGCGGTAGAAGTTTAAGAACGCAGCAGAGTTTTTACATGAGCAGGTTTGTTTCATTTCACTATGGATGTCTTGTTGTCAGTTATCATCTCAAGTCTCATACTTTTTGATTCCTGATGGGGGTTGCTTGCTGATAATTCTGTTGTGGGGAAGGAGGACAAGCATAAAAGTAAGGTAACGCAAGCAAGACTTTCCATTCCACATAAAAGGAAAAGTAGAGTTGTGTTTTGTGAGTGATGAAAAAGGGAGAGAGGAAGAAAAGAGAAGGTATGTAAAACATAATGAGCCTACTTTTTTGTTAAATGTGCAAAAGTTGAGGTTTTTGTTCATCACTACAAAAAAATCCTTCCTTGTCATCATGGAAGTATGTCTACGTATCTACCTTGCATTACTGTCGTTATATATGAATTTAGTGTTTGGGTTATTTGTGCACAACAGCTCACAAGCTGAGAGACTACGGCAAAAGGTATTATTATTGTGTATATATATCATTATTGGTCGATATGTATGAAGCTTGCTTTTGTCAAGGAAAACACCACACCGGAGACACGTGTGCAGATGAATTGACGTGAGGTAGGAGGAGGAGGCAGACAGCAGAACGTTGGAGGTGGTGGTGGAATTCAATAAGCATATTAATGATAATAATATGTACTTGGAAACCTAGTGAATATGAATGTATATATACAGGAGGACCTCAAATTGTAAAAGTTCTGAGAATAAAAGAGGAAAAACACGTGTATTACATATTAACAGGATGCATACATAGTTGAGGTAAGCAGTTTAAGGTATGCTTATTTAGAAAGGAAGCTGGAACAGTAGGAATAGAATGAATGAGTCAAGCAAAAAAATGGTTATGGTTGCTCAGCTTCTTGACGCTCGTTGGCAGGATCCGTCCTGGGGAAAAATAAGTGTCATCATGATCATCATCACTATCTTCCTCCTGGCTGCTTGCTTTTTCTTTTTGTTTTTCTATACTTACCCATCTTTATTTTTTTACCTATCCATAGATCGGCAGTCTGTAGTTAAAATTTAGTACATTAGTCAATAACGTCTTTTTGTGTGATGCACAACATCGAGTTACTAAATATAACCAGGCAAAATAATAACGGTACAACAAGTACTTTTAAGTACTATTCCAAAGTCTGCTATCCTTTAGCATAAAATAGCTAAAAATGTACCAAAAACTGGAGCAGAGGGAAAAGGTATACAAGTTGCATGCATACTGAAAAAAAAACCTGAAAAATAAGTAGACATGATAAATAAAATAGTTTGGTTTGATAACTTTTGCTTTACACCAGTGTCTTCATCCAGGGAAGACTTCCCTACCCTATCTATCATTAATAGAAATATGCTTGATGAAGCACCAATTAGGCAACTTCATATAAATGTCATGTATACCATGGTTCAGTCTTCAACTCAGAACACATTCGAAACAGTCCCCCTTAACGTCCTGGGGAGGAAGGGCTTTTGCACATTTCATATACTTTCATTTAACGACGTTGAAGCAAGTACTTTGATGAAATTCAAGTGATTGCAAAAAAGTTATAAATTAAATTACTAGTGCTAAAACCTAACACTTTAACCGAAAATTATTGACTTGGAGTTCAGGAAAATCAAGTACATAGCTGGACTGGAACAGCAAGGACGGTCACCGACTCATTCATTGACAAAAGAGAAAAATATCTTTGCTGACATCTCTATTTATGGCTTGGCATAAAAGCAGCATTTATTCTGTACTCTGTACGTACGACAAACTATCCGAATCTAAATGAAATCTTATTTCCCTCAAACATGTACGCACACACATTCGCAGTCATTATTTTTTTGGTCCGTCGTACTCGTATTAGCAAAAAAGGGAAAATCCAGGTCAGCTTCTAAAAGCCATGAATCTCATTAAGGCCAACTTTTTCCATCTGTGTATGTATGTACTTACCCATGTTCGGTTGTACCGAGATATCTAATACAGTTTTTCCATGATGATTCCAACATTCTCACCATAAGCTTTATTAAAGGCATCCTAACAAAAAAAATACATAGATTTTTATCTGTCCATACACAAACACATGCGCACATTCAATTCACATCATTATCGTCTTATCGCTCCCTTTTTTGTTGTCGTAAACCCATGCAGAAACACATTGTGTGATCCATACGATTCACCTTTTCCCAATTTTCTACCTTCTGGTCACTTTTATTTCCTCCTTTTTGTTACAAATGATGCGTAGTTATCGCTTAGATTGAACTGAGAAGATTAGCAAGCAGTTAGTTAGCTTTTGTGTGGCACGCTCTTGGTTGTGGGGAGAGTCGACCTGGTTGGTATGGTCTAATAATGTAATGTAGTGGTACTAGATAGAATCGAACATTCATTCGACGATTTGGTTCGCTATATAGATGAGAAAATGCTGATGACAATTCTAGGAACGTGGATAACCAAAATATATTGAGATTAGATACAGTCACAACAACACAGCTCACACAGCGCAGCCAGTTTCAACGACCAAATTCGCTGTTTTTCTGCCTCCACTTAGTAATTAGCAAAATGATAATCTATTCCCTTTTTGCCCTAATAACAATGCATACAAATAACTTACAAATATATACATATAGTATTAGGTATACAACATCAATTCATTAGCTACCTACACCTTCTCCTCTCATCTAGTTAGTTCTACCGTGATACTTTTTTTTACTTCAGCCTGTGTGCACAGCACACAGCTTAGAAATGGGCGTAGGTAGAAAACAAACAATAAAAAAAGTGTAGGATAAACAAGGTGGACTATTGAAACTCGACTGCTTACTTGAAACTGAATACATAAAAAGCGCTCTACATTTTCATCCAGTCATCCATCCATCCATAAGGTCTAATTTGGCTCGTGTTCACCATCAGAATATTATGGCAGCAGTAGTGAGCAACAGTATGCTGCTATTTAGGCAAAAGTAAAAATAGTGCATATCACTCTAGGTGAAAAGGAAGAGGAGAATGAATGCTTTCGATGCTAATGTGAAAAGAGTGAGTAGTGAAGTCAAGGCAAAGTGAGAACAAAGATAAAAAAAGGAGGAGGCAGACAACAGAAAAAAACAGAGTGAAGAAGAAGAGAATGACGATGATTTTACCTTTTGCAATTCACCGACCGAATAAATACCATGAATACCGTCACTATTACTATGTACTACTATATTGCCACCATCACCTCAATAATATACTCCTACTCTTTTATACTTGCATGGCATGGTGGAAGAAAAGTAATAGTATAAAATACATGAAATGTAACTATTTAGTACTTCTTTTTCACTCTGATCAACTCATCCCATCACCATCACCTTTTTCCATACAAATAGGAATACACGCATGTGTGGCGTGACGTTTTTTAATACATAATGCATGTGTCGGTTGGTCCGTTGGTATGTGGAGGTAACAACGCATTAATGCCTTGAGTCTATTATTACACTCCTAGTGCTCTGCTGCCGTTGCTTTGCAAATAGGAAAAAAAGAGCCAACAGAGCAGATCAGAGAGTCACTCACTTCACAACAGGAGAAATGGGATTACATTAAGGTAAAATGAGCACAAGCAAAGGGAAAATAATAGACAAAAAAACTCTTTTAATGTATCAAAGCGCCAGTTGTGCAATAGCAAAAAAATGGTAACCTACCTTGCTCACCCACTAACTAATATATCTAATACACACATACAAAGAGACCAACACTACACTAGACCAGGTTCAATTCAGGTATTTCCTCTTCCTCCTCTTCTCGCCCATCACATTGTACAGCAACGCATAGCTTATTGTTACACAAAAAAGAAATAAATATATGCCTAATGGGTATTTATAGGGGAGGGAAATAGAATGTTGGAGTTGGAGGGAGTGTATGTAGGTATGCTGCTGCTGCTGCTTTTGCTGTCATGCTTGCATGCATGTATGAAGCTGTCATGGTGCGAAGTGCAATTAGTGCTTATTGGCACAGCGTAATACAGCTACCACTGCCACTACTCTGCTGGGATATCGTTGTCGAGCGCAAGGCGTAAGGGGAAAAAGGTTGGATGTTTTGCTGTGTGAAACTGTGTATAAGCCTATAAGCTAGATTGTTGCTCTGGCTGGCAACCATCATCATTTCCTATGTATCTACATCTACATATTTTACACAGTCACCGTTATAATATGAAACAAATGAATGAGTGTAAATGGACATATTTATTTTCCTCTTCTATATATGCGTTGATGAGGATGATATTGCATAAGTGGCCGTATGGGCAAATAAGTATAGACAAAACAACGCAGCGTGTGTATTTATCTTCTTTTCTTCTTTCTCTCTGTCTGATGTTGTGTTTGAGTGAGGAGGAGAACAAAGTTTGTTAGACATGTATATATGTATATGTATTTACGTAGAATGTGCTTGTGTGCAATGTGTCTCGAAAATCTAATGGATTACTGCTACTACCACGACCAGAGTGTACTTGTTCTCTCCTCTGGACTTATTTTCTACTAGTATTCCAGGAGGAAAGAAACAAGGGAGAATCCCTAAGTGAAAATAAGCACGAGAAAAAGATATGCAGAGAGGTAGAGGGAGAAGGAGAGAGAGAGAGAGAGAATAGATGAAGAAACAAAGTTTATTCAATCTTATTATCAGAATATAAGAGTACACACGTACACATTTGTTGTACTATGAACATCTATCTAAACTGATCTCTCGTTTGGTCGCGGAAAAACTTATAAAATGCAACAGCTTCTAATACATAAAGCACATATGTACACAAAGTTGAGTTGGTTGCAACTATATAGGTATGTGCATACCTATGTACAATGCTTGCTTACTTTCATTTCATTTCATCACATGGCTATATAGACATTTACACTGTGCATACAAACACTATATTATATGTGCATACTACCCTCCTATTGTCCTTTAGGGCTGCTCGAATAGTAGAAGAGTTTTGTTTCAGCAGCGTTGAGAGGAGAGTAAATCCGGTCACAGGTGTGACAATGTAAGTTGCCTGTTGTATTAGTTTTCTAGTTCATCCAATTAATGCCAAAGTCTCTGGAGAGTTTCATGAGCTGACGAGTTCTTTTGTTTTTTCGTTCACCTCCTCCTCTTCTTCTCCCGCTCCAAGACACGACTCTTTTCACCATGTCGTCGTACACTTTTTTTAAGAAGATGGGGAAAAAGCAACAGCAGGCAAGACTATGGGGAGACTAAAGAAGAGACTAACGTGTGTATAAATTCAGCTGGCTCACACTCTCACACAACTACAGAGTTTTCTTGTTACTTGTTCTTTTTCCTTGCTTCCTTCTTCTTTTTCTTACCAACTTTGCTCGCTCCTTTTCTCGCCTGACTTTTTTTCATGCAAGTTTTTGGCACTCTTTCCGTTTCCTTTCCCCCATCATGCCATGCATCGTTCCCTTACCTGTTTGGCTACTGTGTATTTACACAACAATGCTTGAAGTGTGCTTGTGTGCCATCATCATCATCATCAACATGATGCACAGTTATAGTGAGCCAAGCCAGGTATCAGGAGGATCAGAAGAGGAGGACAGGAGGTTGTCGGCTACATATGTTGCTCCTTCTTTTATCTTCAGACATTTTCCAACTTCCAAGGTGTGTGTACATAGCATGTTCATTTCTCTGTAGGTAGACAATGGGCTCTATTATTATTATTATTACTTTTACACTATTCCCATGTTCACCACACACCATCATCACTACCAACACTTTTATACACATTTTAACTCTACCTTAAAAGAAGCTTGCTTGTCTTGTCCGTGAGAAGAAGATAAGAAGACGAAAGGAAAAGAAGAAAGACAGAGAAAGAGAAGGAAACACAAAAGACCTTTTTCACCTTTACAACAGCAACACCATTCAACAATATTGAAGCTTTTAAGCCAAGCCAGATTTTTCATCTTCTCTCAGAAAAAAAGAGAAACAAGTAAAGTCTTGTCTAGAGCGTTGTTGATCCTTTCCCTTCAAGCTTCAAAAAGAGTTTTATTCTTGTACTTACTAACTACATGTTATACTACTTTTTTCTTCTTTTTATACTGAACTCTCTCGACTCACTCTGCTCCGGCACCCCATTCATGATACAAAACATGTATGATCAATGTATAGTAGTGTTACATCTTTCAGATGAAATGTTTCTGCTTATTATCAGCACACTTTTATACATGAAGCACGCAATATATTTATATAATGCTTCAAAAAGGAAAGAATGGAAATACTTTTTTTTCATCTTGGATCTTAACGCAACATGAAAAAGTAAGAACAAGGCGTCTTTTGTATTACATTACAATATCATCATCGTCACTTCACAATACAATTTTTCATCCCGAAAAAAAGAAAACATAGAGAAAAAAAACTGCGGACTGAGTTGAAGAGAAAGGAATAAAACCACTGCTGCTGTTACAGCTTTAAACAAGATAAGAAAATGAATACAATGGAACACCTTTATTTCCAACAAGCCTAAACGAATTGATATAATTGAATCAGATCAGGATGAACAAAAAAAGGAAATGCAACAGCAAACAGTAATGCCAATTCAGTGACACAACTGAGAACACACAAAAGGAACAATGTCACGCTTGTTTAGCTTGTGTTGTTTGTTGTTATCAAGAAACATGGAAGTAAATAAAAATAGTAAAATGCATATATGCATAATATCAAACATTTACTTTAATGTTTATGTTTTTCAGTTTTCATATACTTTTTTCAATGTTTATTTTTGGAATCGGGACAAGGTTCAGTTGCAAATCGGTCATCATACAGTTGACGTGTTATTATTATCTAGTTGACTTTTACACATTTGTAAAATACGCATAAGTAATATAATTTGTTCATGTTCCAAATATATTTTTTTCTCTCTTTTCGTTGGGTTAAATTGGTTTTCCACCCGGGAATTTTCTCTTAAATTAATTTTATCCCATTTGCAATCCTTCATTGATACTCCTACTACCACTATTCAATAGATTAATTACACGTACATCGTATATACGTATATATAGCTTAAAAAGTACCAATGCACAAAAAATAATATACCAATTTTGTATGGTAGTGAATATAAGTACTCAACAAACCAATCCATTTATTTTCTTCCGCTGATTCCCTCTTTTCTCTGAAATCACTCAGCAAATATATTACAGAAAAGAAAAAAAACTTTTCCCTTGTTTTCCTGCTTGGATATATCTTATCTATTATCTACCTTTCCATGCATTCTTGTTTATTGCAAGTATGGATACACATGTATAATTTGATGATTGTAGAAACATTCATGTATGTGTAGAGATTGTATGTTATACGTAAAACATATTTACGTCATTACTTATACTACTTCAATAAGTTACCATATGCATTGTAAATAGCTAAGAGCACGATTGGTGTTTGCTCTCATTCCATTTTTTTCTCTCTGTTCTTTCTCTCTCTCTCTTATTTATCGATCTTGTATCTAATTGGACGATGAAATGCAGGTAAGGAGAGGAGAGTATAAGATTGGGGAAAAAAAGGACAGGGAAAGCAACAGCAACGTAATATACATTCAAGAAACAAGAGTGAAATTGGTATTTATGTTTGTACCTGTATAAAGTACCTGTGGTATTACTACAAAAAAAACAGCATAAAGTACAATATATTCATATCACCTTTACGAGTGAATCGATTGTCTGTATTAGAATATGAAATAGCTTCACATTCTCCCAAGTAGCATCATCCATTTTCTATCTGTTTCCCACTTCTCCTTTGTTTCTATCTCTTTTTACTCTCCCTTGTGTAGTCTGTAGATTATTGTCTATTAGGTAAAAAGTAGCTCGATGAGATACTTTGTTTTTCAACGTGCACGTACAACATACCTGGAAAATACATGTTTTCTCAGAATCCCCTTGCATTCTCGATACATGGTAAACTATTAGCACGTACTATATTAAAAAATGCACATTTCTTAAGAAGAGCACATGCACACTACTACTACGTTCACTTTTTTTGTATATTTATTAGACACACCATGTACTCTCTTTTTATCCTTCTGTTTTTCATCCAACGCCAAATCTGCCTCATGTTAATATGTGTATAAACTATAAGCCAAGGAGAAAGCAAAGTTTCCTATAAAATCCATATTATTCCCTTTCAGCATGCATATTCTCAGTGTACATACAAAATCACATGCCGATGAGCTTAGGGAAAACGTCTAGTGAAAATACAAAAGTTCAATAGGTTTTTCCCGCATTCCCTCTTTACGTGTTTCCGTGTCTGATGATACCTTCTTACCTTTTTTTGTTTCTTATTCTTCCTTCTTAACTTATTTCTCCAGCTAGTTGAGCCAATTGGTCATTTCCCAAGTCATCTAATTCCGTGCCTACTCCACATCTAACTTCATGAGCTTACAAAAGAAACTGAGAGCAGTCAAGTTAGGATATTATTATTTTTTACATCAAGCAAACGCCTAGCCTACTTTGAACGCAGAGAGAAGAGAGTTGCATTGCAATCATACACACACACACACACAGATGTACATGGAATCACGTTTTTTTCTACCTCCAATAAACTACGGCTTATTGGAATTGGAAGAAAAGTGAAGGTATCTGTAATGACGACAGCTCGGGAGTGATTGTTCAAAAATGCGAGAGACTTAGAATGATGATGTTGTATTCTAAAGAGACAATTAACTTCAAAGACAGCAGAGGTTAACTAATCACAAACGCTTTTATTGCAATTTGAACAGAGGTAAAACGTAACGTACAGGAGCAACGACAAGACAATACTAATTGAAATCCG
>JAHZMZ010001804.1:0-10218 GCA_027743805.1 Lepidocyrtoides sp. E14
ATTCTTGGTCTTCGTTTCTCGTTTCTCATTTCATGGTGAAATGAAACTCATTAAGAAAAATGAAGATTCTCGTTTTAAAACGAAAAATGATAATGCGATAGCTTTGGTAATAAACACCCCAGGTTTTCAGGCAAATTGTTTCGTAGACAATATTTACTGCTCGTTCGCTTTGAATACTGTGTTTGTGGCATTAATAGCATTCTTGATTTTTTGTATCTCATACATCATTGAACCATATTTTATCTTTTTAAAAGTCAATTGACATTTAACTATTCCAAATTCTAAATCTCTATAAGCTTGAAGAGTTGCATCCACACCAAAAATTAACACAATTTAATTTCATTTGTCCATTCAAATATCAACGCGGAATAGTTTACAGAAAAAAAATATAAGAGTGCATCTTATTAAATCATAATTTGGTGTCAATTATCTTTAAACATGAAAACGTTTTCTCTTTCAAAATTGCTTCGTCTTCAAAGTTCAAATACGTAACTTTGCACAGTTTTTTCGCTTTAAAATTCTTTTCACTCGGCAATATTAACTTCTCATACAAAACGCTAATTTCTTTCTTGAATTTTGTCTGTGTGTAGTATTGATCGTAAACATATTAAACCGTAAATTGCATCCTTCTAAAAAAAAAGGCTTCTACTTCTTCTCTAAATTATCCATAAATAGTACATGTTGCTTTTAATACGAGTTATCTATCTCTCTCTCCGTCTATTTTTTTCCTTTTTTTTCGTAATATTCTACAAGCCTATTTTTATCGCTTTTCATGTCTTCTCTTGATGTCTTCCAGAATCAGCATATATTTTTTTAATACTTTTCTGTCTGTGTGTTAAAAAAGCGCTTTTTTACTCGTAGTATTTTGTCGTCGTCTTTGTCGTACTCGTGTATGTATGTAAATGGCTTGTGTTTTAGCTTCGCTTTATGTATTCCATTAACTAATTTAACGACAACGTTCCAGTTTCATGTGACATAGTAAACACATTAAACTGGTGACCAAAAAATATAAAAAAAAAATGTGTGCACAAGAATTTTTTCTATATATTGAAACCATAATTTAGCGAAAAAACTCTAAAATATGTTTTTTTTATTGTTGTTGTTATGTTACGTTACACACACTAAAAATATTCTACTGCAAAAAAAAAAAAAAAACGACATGAATGAATGAACATCATCATACAAAAAAAAACACGATGAAATCTACAACACTTTTTTTATACTTTCTACATGCATTGTTCACTGGAAAATAAAAGGAAAGAAAAGAAAAAGGAATTCCCAAATGGCAGTAATTCTCTAGCAAGTCTATTTCCTACGATTTCTTTTTCTTTCTTTTTTTTTTTACTCAGGCACGGATTTTTTTTAGAATGATAAGTTTGACTTATGAATGGGTTTTTATTTTTAAACCATTTTTAACACAAAAAAAAATGCAGGAAATTCTAATCTTGAATTTTTGCTGCTGCTGCTGCTGCTAGAAAAAAAGGAATAATAAAAAGAATGAATAGTTTGAATTTTAATATTTTAATGCGGAAAAGGAGAATAGAAGCAAAAATTCAAATCACTTTTTCCCTATTTATATTCATGTTATCTTCACGTTTTTGAGTGAGTGCGTGCGTGCTGCAGCTGGTATTTTGTGATAAGAAAGAAAGCATTTTCTTCTGTAACCAAATCCTGGAAGATCGTGTTCCCTTTTTTCAAAGTGGAGAAGAATAGTAGTCCTTTTTTTTGTCGCGTTCTATAAATTTTGTAAACAAAGCGAAGCGAGAGGAAGAGGAAATATAATGGAAAAAAAATTTCTCTGCTCTTTACTTATTTCCATTTTATGTTTTGTTTTATTTACGTTCCCGGAAGAGAGAATCTCTTGAGACACAGTTGACCAAGTACTAAGCATGGTAGGTAGGGAGCAACTCGAACGGCAAACTTTCTAAAGGCTATGGAATAAAAATGGTTAAAAATAGCATCAAGTTAAGAAGAAATAAATCTTGTAAAAATACAGAATTATTGTGAAGCGCAATACTACTTTTTTTTATAGAAAATTGGTATTATTTTAGAAGCTAGTTGTTTCAAACCATAAAATTAAACAAGACAAGTAATTCACTTCTTCTCACAAACAACAGATTATGCTACGTACGTACAAATAAAAACAGTAAATTAGGGCAATGTACTCTTCCTTCCAACTATCTAGCACTACTACTCCACCAAAAATACAATAATTGATTTTTAGTAGAAAAAAGTAAAGCACGAAGCTTCTTTTCACTTGGTTGGTTGGTTGGATGGTATTCAGTGTGAGTTCGTTTGTACGTTTTAGCTTTTTTTTTCAAAGGATTATAAAAAAAGTGAAAGCGTACACACGTAGCTGCTGCTATCGCGCGCTTCAAAGATGTAAGATTAAGATGAGCAAGTTAAAAGAAAGCTGGGGTAAAAAAGAAAAAAGATAATATGATTATCCACTTCTTTTTCTATAAGTCATTTTGATGGCAGTAGTGGTACCTACGAGTATCCTGCACGAATAAAAAAATAAGTGAGTGGTCATGATGATAAGGTAGAAAGTAGAGAAAGCAGCATCTTGAATTACGCGCGATGGAGACAAAAGTCCCAATGGAGAGGGAAATTTAAAAGCTGAATAATTCAGAGCACGATTTTGTACATCTATCTTGTTCAGTTTTACTTACGTTCTTCTACTCGGATTTCTATTTTTTTCTCTCCTGGTTTTTTTTTTTTTGTTGCGTAGCAATTTCTAATTTTTTAAATTGTCTTTTTTTATCCTTTTAAACAGCAAGGACGTAAGGCTCCCAGTTCAACTCCAACGTGCCATGGCGGCAGAGGCTGAAGCTGCTCGAGAGGCTCGTGCTAAAGTAATCGCCGCTGAGGGTGAGATGAAAGCATCTCGAGCTCTTAAGGAGGCTAGTGATGTGATGATTGAGTCACCAGCAGGTATATAAAAATAATAATAATTATTATTATTATTACAACCTTTAAATAAACAAGTAAAAAAGGTTCGACAGATAAGGAAAATGAAGTGGCACTTTTTTAAATGAGAGAACCATGCTCCTACATATTTTTTGTACCACTTGTCCCAATGTCGCTTTCCAGACTGACAGTAATTTTGCTCCAATTAAAACTGAAAGAAAAAATAAAACTTTTGCCTCGAAATTGGCCATTACTACTACTCTATCTTCACATATGCTTTTATAATAATATTTTTTTATATGTTTTCTTTTCTTTTTTATTTCATTTCAGCCCTTCAACTGAGATATCTTCAAACACTGAACACCATCTCAGCCGAGAAGAACTCTACCATCATCTTTCCAATTCCAATCGATATTCTTGCACCATTCCTTGGAAATAATATGCAAAAGTAAGTTCACTCGGAATGAATTTTTTTCCCAAAAAAAAAAATATATATATAACAGAGAATATTATACATACAAAACCGACATCTTCATAGTTTCACTTTTTTAGTCTTCTTTTTTTTACTGTGCTCTGTGTCCAAATCACACACAAACCTACCTACTACTACTACCGCACACATTTTACATTTTTTTACAAAATTAAATAATTTTTCCATAATATTTTTCTCTTCTATTGAAAACTTGTTGACAGTTATTATTGTTATTATTATTGTAATCATAATTAACGATAGTCAATCAAACTTTATTTACAATAACTCTCTTTTCTTCTTCTCCCTCTTCTTCTTTTCTTTCTTGTGACAAAATCAAACTTTTAACTAAAACAAATATTTGTTCCAAAAATTTTTTTCATAGTTTTTTTTTCTCCAAAAATATTAACGTTATAGTTTTTGATGATGTTGTTCATGATGAATATATAAATATGTAAATATTATGTGTACTGATAATAATATATATATTATTTGTGAAAATTTTGTGGGAAAAAGTATATAGAAGAAAAAAACTTTCTATTATTTTAGAAGTAGGGTTGATGGCTATTTCGCAAAAGATGAGAAGAAATCATAATAGAAGAGAGTTTCCAACAACTAACTACACGTCTCTGTAATAAACCACTCAAACTTTCTTTTTCTGATCGAGAATATATATATTTGTCTTTCTCCGCTGTATATATTATTTTTCTAAAAGTTTTTTCTTTTCTTTTCTTCTCTTTTGTCACACAGTAAAGCGTAAAGGAGAACAAGACGAAGGTGAAAGTGGCGGATGGAACAAAGCTGTAGTAGAAGCATCAAGGTGGTGGTGGTGGAAGAAAAGAAGGAGACAACTTGGGAAACACCACCATCATCATCACGAACAACAAATTTTTAGCCACATCATCCTCTACAATCTCCTTTATAATTCAAACTTTTACTGGCACTGTTGCGCAAACTTTAACTTTTTTCTCAAACAGCAACAAATTGTTTATCATCATCATCTTCTCACCCAACCAGAACAACAACAACAACGAAGTCGTATTTTTGGACCACTACTTTTTCCACTACAACAAAAAAAGCTGTTGCCATCATCATCATTATTATTATCAAAAAGGAAGAAAAGGGAAATAAATTTTTTGCAGAAAAAAATAACCGCAACGGGATTTTCTTCTTCTTCAACAACTTTTCCTTCCTTTTCAAACTACTCTCTAATTTTAAATGAAGATGATGATGATCAGACAAGAAACAAGGCAGTTGAGGAAAAATAAAAAATACAAATGAACAACTAATTTTTTTTTCCTCTTGTTTGAATACGGAATCGTTTTAAATATTATGATATCGTCGGGGGAAAAAAATTTACCAAAAAAAAATGTCAAAAAAATAAATTATATTATCATTAATATTTTAAGGAAAAAAAATATACTGTATTATTATTACTCTACCTAACTTGTATTATACTTGTATATGCACTTGTAAGACGAAGAAATGAAGAATTTTTACTTTGTATTACTACTACTACTCTACAGAGAGGAAATACAAATCAATTTTTAGTGTAGATTATTATTATTACAGGTATGTATAATTATTTGATTGATTGATTGATTGAAGAATGAATGATGAGTTTTAAAGAAGGTTGTACATAAATTTATGCGTAGGTATTTAGAGAGACATGGAGGATTTCACCGTTTTAAATTAGAACACAGTTTGTTTTTTCGAAGTTAGTAATTTAATTATTTAATAAAATAAAATTAATTAATTGATATTTGGTAAGATATTTATGGATTAATGTGACTCATCCCAACTTGTGATATTGTCATTGATGCTGCTGCACTACTTTTTCCTTTTTTTAAAAAATATTTACTCCTGTAAACAGACATACCAAAGTTGTAAATGTTTGAATTTTTCTAGACGAATTTGGACTGCAGCCGAAAATTTATTTTAAAATAATATTTTTTTTGTTTCGTTCGATCGTTCCTTATCATCACATATTGAATTTAATTGTAGCAGAGACATATAGATGACTTATTATAATAATGTAGAGATTTTTAATTGCGTGTACAGAAAATAAATTTTTTGAGGCAAAGTGTCTATAAATCCAATATACACACCCATATAATAATCAATCATTCAACAAACTTATATGTAACCTTAAGACTACTACTGGGAAAAAAAAGTTTAACCAAAGAAAAAAAAACAGGTGCTGTGCTGACTTTAAAAAAATGATGAAAGGTAAAAATATTCCTACTGAACAGAACAGAACAGAGAGGATTTTTTAAATGTGACTTTTTGTCTGTTAAGTACTTAAATGTTTAGGTACATATATTTAAATAGAAAAATTTCGGGAACATGATGTAAGTTAATAATAATTATTTACAAATGAATTAATTAAACTACTCTAATATATAACTTCTCCGCATATATTCTGTAGTTTTAGTCTTAAATGTATTACAGTTTTATATAGTACTCTAGAATATTTAATTATTAGCTCGCTGCATGATTCATGCAGAAGAGCTTATTATCTATTTAAATTATACTGTAAGTGTTTAATTAGTTAAATTTTAGCCCTATCTTCATACTTATTCACCTCTCACAGTGCCCCAATAATATTTTTCATTTTCTTAATTTCCTTTTCTCTCTTTAGAAATACATATCTTCATACTTATTCACCTCTCACAGTGCCCCAATAATATTTTTCATTTTCTTAATTTCCTTTTCTCTCTTTAGAAATTTTTCAGGGAAGACAAAAGTTTCCTTTAAATAATTATATCATTACAATTAGCCTTTTTATGCAATAAATATACCTTCACGCAAGTGTGTTTACTAATAATCATTCACATAAATAGTTATTGATTTTTTTGGGTCAAATAGATTTAAAAAAAAAAATAAATGCTGGGCACTCCACTCCAAATTCCTACTAAGTTATGAATTATTATTACTGCAGTACTTCCCATTTTATTCGATAACTAAATTTACATTATCAACTTTTAAATAATGTCACTATATAAAAAATACACTGAGAATCTGCTCAATGATGTGAAAAAAAAAATATTCGAATTTATTATTCATCTTCATCATCATCATTATTATTATTATCAACACAGTTTAACTTTAAAATACATTATCCAAAAAAAATCATCTATCATTAAAATTAATTATTATCTTAATTAAAGGACTTGTATCAAATCAACTTAAATTAGCATATGATGATGGAGCATGAAAAATATATTGGTGTAATTATTATAATTAGTTATTTTAAAAAATAGTTAATCTACAAGTTTTATCAGTTACCTCTCTACTACTGCGTATGATTGTCTATTTTAGTTTTGGTTGGAATCATGTACAAATTTACAAACCGTTTCTTCTTCATCACTTTTTTCAAAACTGTTAAAAACACATACAGC
Organism: Lepidocyrtoides sp. E14; assembly: GCA_027743805.1. Classification (NCBI taxonomy): domain Eukaryota; kingdom Metazoa; phylum Arthropoda; class Collembola; order Entomobryomorpha; family Entomobryidae; genus Lepidocyrtoides; species Lepidocyrtoides sp. E14. The sequence continues at coordinate 6,781 of JAHZMZ010001804.1, forward strand.
ATTTTCAACTCGAGCTATAATATACGTATTTAATTAATTAATTACTTACATAAATATTTAATAATTTAGAAAAGGTTTTTAGTTGCAATATTTACAAATTTGGAATGGAAAAAAATGGTAAAGTTAAAACATGGTACGACATGCCAAATTTTAATGTTTCACGTGTAATGTGCACCAAAAAAATATTTACAACTTTTTGATACATGCTTTTTATGTAAAAATGCTGTTTTTTCAACAAAAAAGCTCTTTCGCAATTTGTATGACTGTGCGTGTAGGTATTTTACTTCTGATTCATTCAATCAAGTCATTCTTCTATAATGTCTATAATTAACTAAATTAAGTGTGTGGCTTGTAGTGTTGATCAAAATTAATTTAATTATGTTGATTTTTGCGTTGACGTAAATACGATTTAATGATGATGGTGGTATATGTGTACATGATAAGGATAGATAATTTGATAAATTATTTAGTAGTATGATAAGTAAATTGACAAAGAATTCAACTAATTTGCCAATAATAATTGTCTGTTGTACGCGTACTCAGAATTGTATTTTTTAAAAGTTTGTGGTAGTGACGATTGACGATGATGGAGTTCTAGAACTGATGATGTCGCCGCTGTAAAATCGCGCAAAATCGTAAGTAAAGTATGTAATGTATCTCTTGAAAGTTTAGCTTGTTGGTTTTTTTATAAAAAAAAACATGAGACGATGATGATAAGAAAACGAATTCTGACAAAAACTTACTGAGGTATTCGTACGTACGATACATTTTTGATTTTGGTTAGTTAGATGATGACATCTCTCTGGCATGGTTTTTTGAGAAGTAGCGTTTTTTTCAAACAGACTTTCCTCCAAAAAAGTATATAAATCTTAATAATAGTTATAATTAATTAAATAATGCAAACGGATGCAAGGATTTTACTCGTAGAATAATAATAATAAGCAATTTATTATTATTATTGGTAGTGTCTCGCGCAATTACTTTTTAAATGTGAAGAGCTGATATAAGTAGAAAATATATGATCCATTAATTATTTATGATGATGCAACATTTTTAATGAATAATAAAAAATGTGTTAAAAATAAAATGAATGTATAAATTTAAATTTTGTGGTGATTGTTTTTTTTTTCACGTGGGCTGCATAAATAAATCAAGAGAGAGGTTTCTTTTCAGTATTTTCTTCATTCAGGCACGGAATTTATTCAAGAGGAACAAATCTGTACAGGTATTGATAACAAAATTTGGCGTTTATTCGGCTTCTTCTTCATCGTCGTCGGCTTCATTTCCAATTTGGAAGTATCTCAGCTCGTAACCATCCTTGCTAGTGGCAATGACACGGAGAGTATCCCTGAGCAGGTTCTTCTTCAGGTATTTTTTCGTGAGGTACTTGAGATACCTGTTTGGAGTAAATAAAATACAAGATGAGAAAGTTAAGTTGAGCTTCAATTTAAATGAAATATTAAACACGGTAAGTTAAATTAAACGGGAACATTACCTCTTTGAGAATGGGATACTGGCGTTCACAGCTAACTTGTTCTTCTCTCCCCGTTCAATAGTGAGACTACCTCCGAAATTGCTGGTTTTGCCGTTCACCTTTACTCTTTCCCTTAAGAACTTTTCCTAAAGAAAACGGTCGAAAAAGATAAGATGATGAGACTCACATTACTTTGTCAGACTAGGGAAGATAACCCTAATCCGTTAAATGACATTTTTTCATGTGAGCAAATGCCTCGCTGTTGTAGCGACGTCACCAAGAAATTCTCCAAGTGACCAGATATGGTTCGTATGATGCACATCAATTTATCTCACATTACTTTATGTCAGATGTAGGGAAGATAACCCTACTCTGTAAAGCGACATTTTCATGTGAGCGAGGTTCGGAAATCGTGAGGGCACAAATAACGGTACCACACACGGATGGAATTCCAAGTGACCAACGCTCTTCGCTTGACATCTTCGATCAATCTATATACTCATAGCATGATCAAACCAAAGCATTGTAAATTTCCAGAAACAAAAAATGCTAAAAATTATTTCGCCAGAGGATTGCTACTTTAAAGCTCACTAATTTCCAATCAACCATACGGAAACTTCCATATTATTATCCCTATCTACGCCCTTCATGTCATAAATTTCTACTAATTTATTATCAAACCCCAATTTTAGTCACTTACAAAGTCTCCACAGTTGAAAAGTTGATCTTCAGCAGGAAGCGTACAGTCAATCACAAAACGATTAGCAATTTTCTTCTTCTTCCCTCCCACAGTGCTCTTCCCCTTCAACGCTGTCGATTTCTTGGGCACTGCTGGAGTAGCTTTCTTAGTCTTTGGCTTTTCCGTCTTGACCTTCTTTGCCGCTGGAGCAGCAGCAGCAGCAGCAGCTGCTGGCTTAGCCTCAGCAGGTTTCTTCTCTGCAGCGACCTTTGGTGCTGCAGGAGCAGGGGCCTTCTTTGGTTCCGGAGCTGCCTTTTTCGCAGCTGCAGGGGCCGCAGCAGGTGTCTTGGCAGATGTTTTTGTTGCTGCTGGAGGCTTGTTTTCTTTCTTTGCTGCAGAAGGCGCTGCAGCAGGTGCCTTGGCCTTGGCGGCAGGTTTAGGCTGAAAAATAAAAAATTCTCAAATTTAATGCACGTTCAAATTACACACAAATTTCAAGCATTCTCCACAAAATTTAATTCACTATAAACAGTATATTAATTAATTAATTAACCTTACCGGCATTTTAACGATTTAAAAACTCAACCACTTAAGTAATTTATTTACCACAAAAAAAATTAACTAGTTGAACAAAAATTTAAAGCATTCTTCACAAAATTTAATTCACTATAAACAGTACAAACCTTACCGGCATTTTAACGATTTAAAAACTCAACCACTTAAGTAATTTATTTACCACAAAAAAAATTAACTAGTTGTTGACCAGAGAGTAGTCAACCTACTGGGCAGAACACAACACACACTCTACTCTTCCCTACCTACTTTACTTGAGTGGAGTGGATGAGAGAGAGAACTACTTAACAAGATGTGAATGTGAGAGAATAGGGAACCATGCTTTAACTTTATGGTAAATTCAAGTGTTGCCGCTTCTTCTCTCTTGCCTTTGTTTTTCATGCAACAACTTTATGATGAAAAGAAAATACATGGATGGAAGCGACGACGACGACGCGACGCGAGCTGCGTGCGAGCGTGTAGTACATGGAAAATGTTTTCACAGTGCCCCAACAGAAACAAAGAATGAAAGTCGGTCCACCCAATAAAAAAGGGCGTCTGCAGAAGATGATTCAACCAGAGAGCCATTTTTAAATGCCGTTTTTCTGTAAATCCAAAAATTTGATTGCATTATAAAAAAAATACTAGAGTTCTCAGATCTCACGTGCGAATGATCAGTCAGGTGAATTGGTGATGAATATTTTTCTTTTGTTTTCAACACCTTCGTAGCAAA
>JAHZMZ010001805.1:0-23527 GCA_027743805.1 Lepidocyrtoides sp. E14
ATAAGCCGATCTCGGTCTTTGGAAGAGCGAATCGTTGTTTTCACTTTGGGTACCACAGGTTTTGGAAACGTTACAGGTCTAACGGGACTATCAGTGGCTTTCTGTATGACGATTGCTTTATTTACTAGTGGAGTGATCGGCTTTGGTGTCACAGCGGGTTCATTATCGGATGAAGCAAAAGATGCTGCCCGTTTTTTACCCTCAGTTGCACTTAAGATATTTGCATGAGAGGTAGGACCTAATGGTGACCGTAGTGATGGAGAGTCCCCTCTATTCTCACCTGTAGGCGTTGAGACGGTCAATGGACTTCGGTGTAGTGGAGAGTCCCTTCTCTCCGCAGTAGTCAATCTTAATGCTATTGGCGTCACTGGGATGCTGTGCTCAAGGTCACTGTTTGGTCGTTCTGCTTTCAACGGCAGGCGTGGGTTATCTAACACAACCTCAGCAGTTTGCACTGTGAAGTTTTGAGAAGTATCAAGTTCTAGACCATCTTCTGATGTAATCATGTCCATAACGCCTTCTCCTCCACCGACAGGAGTTTGCTCGTCTTTTTTCTGTTTCTTTCCTTTTCCTTTGCCTTGCCTTGTGGGCTCTGTTGTAGTAGCATTTCTACCGCTGTCAGCACCAGGTGTGGTATTATTGGTACCGTTAATTGTGTCCGAACCTGTTAATTTGTCTTCACTTGCAGCGGCAGGAACTTGTCCTTCTTTCTCCTGCTCCTCATCTACCCAATGTTGTTTCTTTCCTTTTCCCTTACCATGGTTTGACGGTTCTGCATTTGAATCAACGGTTCGCTTATCTTCGTCCCCTACCGCCGTCACCAGTTCAGGACGCGTATTGTCGTCATTTATATCTTTTCCATACATATCAGCTTGCTTGCTATTAGGTTTCGCAGGCTTAGTCTTTATTTGTAGTTGCTGCGGCTGCTTAAATGCAGGTTTTGAAAGCTTTTCTTTGACCACAATTTTGTGACCAGAAGGACCAACAATTGCTCTCTTTCCATCTATATCAGCTCTATTTGGGACAATCAGCTTTTCTACAATGTCATCTTTCTCCTCATTAATTCTGTACAAAACTTCGTTTGCCATCTTCAATATGCTTTGCCTTAACTCTGGATTCAATTCTTTGAGATCCATTTCGGGAATCCTTCTCCACGCCTCGGAGATGACATCATCAACAAATGCGCTCGCATCAGGAACGAGCTTGTTTGTCTTTCTCTGCGCCTTTTTAATCACATCATCAACAAGTGAGCTCGCATCAGGAACGAGGTCATTTGTCGTTCTCTGCGCCTTTTCAATCACATCATCTACAAATAGTTGGAAAGTGGGTTCCGTCCTAAAAATAGCTTCAAGGTCCAGTTCTCCTAAAGCTAAAAGTGAGGCTATTGGTGCCACTTCTTCCATCAAAATTGTGGCTCCGTCTTGGAATAGTTTCATATTTTTCTCAGAAATTCTTTCATTAATGTTCTTTTCCAGCTGACTAATGTCATTCAAAATGGCAACCGTTTTGTACAGCTCGTCAATCAAATGGTGAGCAACTCCACTGGCAAATTTCAAACGATCTTTCGGGTAGTATAAATGTAAATCATCGTAACCTTCTCCAAGGCCTCGTTTCAACGTACCCCACACATCCTTCCCATACTTGCGCTCTCGCGTTGGTAAAAACACATTGTCTAAAATGTCTTGCATTATCTGATCTACCGTTTTATTCCTAACTATGGCATTCCGGACAAGGAATTCCACTGTGGGGGCATTTTTAAGGGAAAGCTCTCCATCGTCATCATCTGACTCATCGTCGTCTACTTCAGCCTGTTCGGGAGTGGTAATGACAACCTCACATGTGCATGGAATTTGTGCATTTTTGTTCTCTGCGATAAGAGCATAGTCATAATCTTCAATCTGACAAAATTTTTCAAACGTCAACCGATCATAGTGTCGACCATTGTACACCTTGCGACGTAGAAAGCGTTCAAATGGAGCAACACGTAGTATCGGGCGAAGAGCGTTTGGTCTTGGAGTTCCGAGCAGTTCTCGTATTTTTCCAGCAATCGCCTTTATAAAATGTCCATGATTAAGATGGAGGATGGCATGGTGCTAGAGAGAAATTACTGAGCAATTAGTAAAATAGTTTGTACTCTCTTTATTACCCTCATTTCAGTCAAGTCAGTCATGCCCATTCTGTTTAGAGCTGCGCAGTCAATCAAAACAAGCCTACGACCATTAATGAAGTTCCTGACAAATGCTTCCTTTAAGTGTGGATACCCGATTGAGGCGATCCAATCTCCAACTTCCTTCTCATTCCATTCATGGCAAAGGGGCAAGTCAGGATCGGTGACCTTTTCTGCAATTTCCTGCTGTTTTATCTGAATTTTTGCCCGTCCTATGACTTTCCGTAGTTCTCTTAAAATATTTTTATAAATGATAATGCTGTTGTGTGCTTATCCCAATGAGGTATGTAGGTATGTATGCAGTGCAAATTTCACTTTTGGTGTAGTGATCAATTACTTGTCAGTCAAATATTCCACTTTGACATGTTTTTTTGCTACGTGAACAAGCCACTCCATCCATGCTGCCTTATCTTTAGGTATAAAATAGGCTCGTTTTCGTTTTTTAGGGTCCCAAAACCCTATATACGCGGTAAGAACATGGGGCGCGATACGGGACTTCAGTTTATGAAACAGATTTTGGCTGCTAGCAACGAACAGACTTCTTAGACCAGCAGCTTTACCACCGGCACGGTTTTCATTGTCCGCATTGTTTTCTCCCGATTTTCCCTGTGCTGGCAATACACTTGATATTTTTAACTTTGGTGTCATTTTTGGTACCAAGCTTCAATGATCCACTCTTTCAATAATCTTCACTTGCATTAGAAAATGAATGTAATGGAAGTATTTTTTCTTAGTTTTTTTGACTTGTATATGTCGTCTAAATATTGTATGCTTTTTAGCAGTGATTGCCCTAAAGTGGTTAGAGGACGACTGGTATGCTAAGCTTTAAATTGGTTTATTTCGAAATTATTCAATGCTCAAGTCAAGGTAACCAATTAGCCGCGTCGAGCCATTACTCCTAGAATCCGATGGGTTTTCATTTTATGATTTTGCTTAGGTATTTTGGGTATTTTAGCTACATACTTACTGGTATCTGCCAAATCAATATCTGTTCAGTTTTTTATCTTGAACCTTACACCGTCCTGGTAGTCATCCGTACGCTTATACTGTTACATGCTAATTTGTCATTATGACTATAGTCAATGATTTGCCACAATGTGGAACCAAAAAAACTCAATTATTGAATTAATTACCTACGACCGTAGTTAATTACCAAAAAAATGACCTTTATGAAAAATCAATCACGATACGCACTGCGTAATAATTTAGACGTAAAATAACTTATTTTTGTACTGATTTTTATCATTGTAATATAAAAAACTGGCAAATACACAACGCCAAAAGTAAAGCTTAAGTAGCACTGGTATTGGCGAAGACATTCTTTCATGTCATCTTGTCATCATTCTTAACGCCTCATATTTAGCCTGGTCCTCGTCAGATAGAGTCGTAGCTGCACGAGAAATAGCTGCTTCAAAATCTTGCATGCTAATCAATACTTGAGAATCTTTGCTGCTGTTGGCGTCATGATATGCATCTGGAAATCATACAAGATAAACATTATGTTTATAATGACATTATTCCTTGATGATAGGTTCCTTTCTTGAGTTTATCAGAGTAGGATAAAGTGACAGGCTTTTCAAGCTGGAAATTATTTACCCTGTTGATGGTCCTGCGACAATTTAAAAATATGTCTTTCTACAGCCATCATGTATGTGTCAGAACAGAGCGAGTATAAGTCAGCACCAGACATGCCATTAGGAAGCATTGAAGCTATTGTGCTTAAATTAACATCCTCGTCAAACAGGAATCTATATACGTTAAATTCACAGTATTAAATTATTAACACTGCCGTTAAATTTTTTAAAAAAGATTTAGATACACAGAGAAATTACGCCATTTTTCACATACTTTCGAGTAAGAGCTTTCAAAACGCTAGTTTTTGAGTTGACGTCTTGGTTGACTCCCACATATAAAAGTTTGTCAAACCTGTAAAGATGTAAGCATACCGTAAACAACGTATACTGTATACCTAGTACATTATTACCATTCTACTGATTTAAGTTTCAATTTGTATCTGCTATGTACCGTCCAGGTCGCAGTAGAGCAGAATCAATCAAATCAGGTCTGTTGGTAGCTCCAATTATGAATACATCTGGTGTGCTGTGAGTTCCATCCAACTCTGCCAATATTTGGGACACCACCCTACCCAGTCATTTTAAAAATATGTAGTTTAAATTTACGGACGAAGTTTGGTGAATTGAAGGTTTAAAAATTTATACCGATCCATAACCCCGCCTGAATCTCCAGCACGGCCACGATTGGGCGCTAATGCGTCCAATTCGTCAAAAAAGATGATGCATGGAGCACTGTTGCGAGCCTTTTCAAACACTGAAATAAAGTTTATTTATTATTTTTTAGCTAAATATAAAATATTGAGAAGTAATACATCAAAAGAACACACACGCAAACTTACCATTTAAGATAAAGGGTGAAATTAGCACTGATATGTAACTAAATACTTTTGGCAATTAGAAGAAAACCAGCCACAAGTGCAAATATCAACTAACCGGATCGTCTTATTCCCGACGCAAACAAATGTGGATATTCCAGTGGTAGTTTAACAGAGCTGATCAATTCTTTTTTTATTTCCTCCAATCCACCAATATCCTCCCAGCTTACCTTTGGAATTTCAATTGTGCTCGCAGCCCTCTTCAAAGTAGTATCAATTTCTTTCAAACCTTGATTTAAATCATCACCAGTGACTAAAAGTTGATGATTTGTCCATTTGGAATCTGATTTTGTGCGTGTGAATGCAATTCTATTTTATCAAATAAATTAAAACGTGAACATGAATATGAAGTTAAATGATAATAGCAGTTTGTTCAGAAAAAATAATTCTTACCTTACTACTCCAGCAACAAATGCTTTTAAGTCTCCATACCCTCTTTTCATCCCCTCGCAATTGTCCTTCACCCACGCTCCCAAGTCGATTCCCTCTTCTATATGAACTCCACCTTTGTCAAGTAGCCACCTCAAAGTTCCTTCAGTAGTCTTTATTGAGTTAATAAACGATGAAAATTCCAGCTTGAATAAAAAGTTTTGAGCAACGGAGGAAACTAGAAACTCGGAGAAATTGGTAGAGCCGACAACAAACACAGCTCTAGAGTTCATTGTTCCCTGACGATAACCATCAGTCGGTGGTACAAGTGAAAGAGATGCCATGTCCTGAAGAAATTCTTTGAATGCAAAGATAGCACGTTTATCTTCGTTTCCATCCTTATCCTTCCCGACAAGCTAAAAAAATGCAAACAAATAATAATTAATCAGCCAAAATGTCAAATTTTTTTTACAGAAAGGTTAAACTAAAATCCCTCAATGTGCGAAATCGCCTTACATGCACGTTTTTTATGTACACTATCGCTGGACACAACGAGTTTCTCACTTGATCATGTAGTGCTCGAAATTTGCCTTCAGTGTAAGCACTTGTATCACCAATCAAGTTTACTCCATTAACAAAGTGGAAATTAAAACCATGATAAGCGGCAACTGTTTTGCAAACCGAAGTTTTGCCACTCCCGACTGGGCCATACACGAGAAAACTTGGCCACAACTCTGAACCATTACCCGTTTCAAAATTATGACCAAAAATATTAAAAATTAAGGCCTGCCGAATCCATCTCTCCAATTTGGAAAAGTATTTTTCCACACAAGGCGCTATTAATTTCTTCACCTTGTCGTATGGAACCGTAACATGAAGCTGATTGCTTAATTCCTGAGCATCTAAAACAATTTTGGTGGAATCTGAAGACATTTTAAACAGCTCCTCGCACCCATGCTCCAACTGCTTGTCATTTATTTCCACAATAACGACATCAAAGCTTGCATTATTATACGGACAAGAAATGATGTCACCAACGCAGAGATACTTGTGACTTCGCAGGAACATCTCACGGATTAAAATATCACAATCAGCTTGATGAATATAGTTGCAACTTTTCAGTCTCTGAAGTTTCACAGATGCTCCTTGAATCGGAGAAAATGATATACTTTTGTTTGCGGCTGCAACAACAGGATCAGTGAGCAAAGGTTTCAGTTGCAAATCTGGAATGGGAACAAATGGTAAAATATTCAAGGCTCTTCTCAGATTATATTCTGTCACTGGATTCATGTAAATTGTCGTTGTTAAATGTTCACTTCCACTTTTGAAAGTGCTTTGCTGAGGCAGAATTTGACATGTGAATTGAGCTTTATCAGAGCCATTTGCTTGAGTTGTCTCGTTTGTATTACTTTGGTCCACCACAGGTCCAGTGTCAGAAAATTTGCACAGATTGACCCACTGTCCAGGTCGTATGAAAAACCTGGAAAGTATCTCATGATTGAGCCAAATTGCTCTATCCAAGTCTATTTTTTCTCTCTCTAGTTGGAAAGTCGTGCAAATGTCGTACAACACATCTTCATAATCTGCAGTCGGGTCAAAGTGCTTGTCACAGCCAAATCTTGTATTCAATAACTGCCTTTGACGCAATACCACCTGCGTGAATGTTAAAAATGCACCTTGGAACCTACATTGGAGTTGTTTTGGAGCACGATTTAAGGCAAGCTGTATAAGGAAGGGAAGATGAAGTTTTGGATTGACCTGGACTGCGTCTGCAGAGGTCGAACCGGAGCTTCCCTGTTCATTGGATTTTAAAATTGGTGATGCTTCCATCATATTGTAGTATAGTAGCGGAATTGCAAAGTAAAACTTGTCATTTTTGGAAATGCAATGAAGGCAGTCCGGAATATTTTTTAAAAGGGAAGATATCCCGGATAATATTACCAAAACCTCTCTAAAACATCATCACACACCGGTATCAACAAGTAAATGGGAACATCTGACCGTGCGTGTGTACAGTGTGAAGTGACCACCACACGGCGACAAATGCGCAATGTGCATCACTTTTTATGTAAACTCCGCTTGCTGAATACTCGTTCGTACGCTATTCGGCATTCCGGCATCATTTTGAATGCTTCATCATTTCATAAATAAAGCATGTACTACTACTGCAAGAGGGTAAAAAAATGCATTGTTATGGGCAAAATGAACTAATGCAGAAAATTCCATTCCCAATATTAGGTTGACAAGTCGCTCTCGTGGTTGGAAACCGGAGAATGAAAAGTTGGCAATGAATGAATAAATAAGTGTGCAAATTTAATTTTTACATTATTTATGCACTACTAGAATTAATATAGTAGCTTCGGTCACGAAACTTATCAAAATCTTGTAAATGCAAGTTATTAAAATATTAAAATGAAGAGATTACTTGCACTATTGTCATAATTAAAAGACATTTGAGCATATGCGTTAAATAAGCCTTTGTCAATCTCATAATCCTCATTTTTTAATGACATTCAATAACAATAACATTTTGTTGTAGCTGCATTAGCGTCAATGCTGTAAATTAGTGCAAATCACTAAATCACCTCATATCGTGTACGTCAAACGTTAAGCATTATTTTTTTTATAGTTTCTTCCGTCTACGGTGGTAGTAAAACTTATGCATTAAATTATAATGTACACAATACAAATGAATACAGCTTATTCATATCATTTTTTTCAATAATGATGAATTTGATGCAAATTAGGTAACTAATTTAATCACTAAAAGATGATGGCATTTTCATGATTTTTTAGTGCGAGTAGATAGATAAACGGTCAAACAAAACTCACGTGAGATGTGTGCTTATTCGTATTCATTTAGTCTGCTGTAACTCAACCAAACATGGTCATTCATTATGGTCAATAAGGTGAAACGCACAACAAGCGTAAATGTTTTTTTACGTTTATATAGTGGCACTCGTTACACAAATTGCTAATAATACGAATAAGTCAAGGCTATATAGCTAGATACTCAGCAACGTCAAACGTTACGCCACGTATTTTCCAGACGTCTTTGGAAGTTGTTTCAGCTTCCAGTATTCAACTTCCAAATATATCTGGTAAAATAGTCTTAAAATTTGAATAAAAATGTTCACAAATGCGCTACTATAATATTTATTTCACATTAACTTAAGAATAATATGAAACTCGGCAGAAATACGTTTGGACTGTATGAGTATAAAAATGAGTACCTAATATAGCCATGTAACACAACCATCTCTGACATTTGAATGTTTTGAATACAAAATGTGAAAATATCAAGAAAATATATAACGAACTAACTTACATCGTCACAATCTACAAATTCATAAAAAAAGAAGCCATTCCTCTGGTATATATCAGGTCGCTGACGAAGGACACGTGTGGTATTTTGTATTTTAATTTAATGATCAAACGGTTTAAATAAATACACGTTATATTTGCTAGATCTAAAACAATTAAAACGCTATTTGGCCACCACCTACTCAGTTTAAGCGCAGCTCTTCCCTGTTGGCCGAAACGATCGAGATTCCTTTTGTAGTGGAAAAATTTATCATCAAAGATATTCGTCGCCAGCATAAATCTGCACCATGTATTTCGCCATTAAACTTTTTGCACTAATTTTAATATACGGGAACGAAGTGAATTATCAAGCCTGTGCATCTATAGCAGAAAAAGATGTTACGTATACACCAAAAGAAAAGTTGGCGCTGGAAGAGGTACTTTCTAATTATAATTTTTAACTCGGATTGTGGAAAATTGAAATGCGTTTAGTTTGAAGACTCATTTTCATTTGAAATTTTTCCCGAAGTTCAAACCTCGTATGCTGCCATTATTGAATTTAGACTATCAAAAAACTGATTTCTATTTAATTAGATGGCTGCGCGGTAAGATGAATTTTATTGATCAGCTCAATAAATATAATTATGATTCTTTTATAATTTTCTAATCAACTTTTTTAACTCATAGCTAAAAACTTGAATGTACCGCAAGCTGAAACGATGCTCCTGCAGGTACTATTTATGTACACTTTAAGGGTTTTGCAGTCTTAACATTTATTGACTTTCGTATGCAAGGCCGAGATTGTCATGTCTGTGTGTCGATCTATCTGTGAAGATTATAACTAGGGAATGGTCACTTGGTATTGAACTTCATTTGAATTTCAGATTCATCGACCTTCTCTGATCAGGGGAAAAAAGCAACAAGTTATAATGTATTTTAAATGAGAATCACAGCAAGTGTCCAAAATACGTATATTGTGAACCACTAACAGCGTTTGTGTCCCGCCCCGCATACGAAAGTTACTAATTTAAGTCCCTACTTACACTTATTGTCTAACATAAAATTTCGATTCAACAGCATTTGAGGTGGCGTCGCCAGAATAATATTGAGAAAATCCACCGAGAGGACTGGCAGGATATGGAATCTAATTACCCTTATCAAATGGACACTCATAGTCTCAGCGGGCAGCCAGTTGGAACTATTGACATTTATGACTGGGATGTGAGAAGAATTGTGCTTGAAGGAAAAACTCAAAGACTGATGAGATATTTGTTCAGGATGCTCGAAGACATCACGGCACAAATATTTGAGGCTCAAGCACAAGGAAATAAAAATGTCACGAGGTTTATAATTCTAGGCAAGCATGTAACGCTAAGCAGACCCGTACACTAAAACGGTTGTCCAAAAATGGTGTTGTGTTCATATTTTAAAGTTTCTGTGCTTCCGAGCAAGAAAAATCTTGGAACAATAAAATTTTTGATCCACGGGCCATTTTGACCCAGTAGTTAGGGGTAACAATCCACACTTTTGTGTCCTGGGTCAACCACTTTAATTAGTCTTGTATTCCATATGCTCAAAATCATAGGTAGGTTAACTTTGAGCCTAGAACTCCAAATATAGGGACTTCTGAGCTTTGAATCTTGAGTCGTATTGACCAATGGGTCAACAATTTTATTGGTACTGAATTCATCATGCTCGGAAGCGCAGCATAATTTGAAGAAACCTAATTTTTGTAGGAAACGCTGACGGATTTAATCTAGTTCAACACGCATGTTCTTCGTGTAAGTTCCACAGAACACTATACATAGACACAACTGTTTACTCCAATTGGTCAGTTTAATGCATGTCAAATTAAAAATAACTTTCAGAATGCATAATTTTTCATAGGTTTACCTGCATGGATTCAGTTTGTTAGAACATTTGAAGGTCAATACCCCGGGTTTCTGGATCAAATCGTTGTTATCGAGTGTATGTCTATGAAAAATTGTTTTACCAAAAAGTGCAGTTTAATGTTTTTATAAGCCTGTAAATTTAAACATCATTTTGATGCTTTGTAATTTATAGCGCCAAGCACGGTTAACGTAGTTCTGGATCTCATTCGTCCCCTTCTTTCCGCTGAAACACAAAATGCGTTGAAGATCTTTGGACATTCCAGAGAAAAGTGGATGACATACTTGGATGGTATCATTAGTAGAGATCAAAGGCGTGCCAATTACGGCGGAACGAAGACCGATTGATACATAAAAGCGATATATGTATATTAAATACATTCAATAATAATACTACATGAAAAAGTTCATTCTTGGGTCTACATCTCATTGTAAGTTTTAGTATTTAACAGTCAACTCACGGTAAAAAGCATTATTTTAGTCACCAATGATATAAAAATAAAGTAAGCTCAAAACATATATTCAGAACAAAATAGTGTTTTTTCTTCTCATTTTCATACAACGCCAAAAAATCAACTGAATTTTTCTTACACCCAATCCTTCATGCTTCGATTTAAGGGCTGAGTCGACCTATATATTGTCGCCAATAGGTTTGGATGCTACACAACATGTCACCATGTCACCTTTCCAAAGATTAAAAAATTATAATTGGTTTTGTAGGAGTTGTGGACTTTTTATACTCATAAACCTTGGTAACTGGCAATTGCTGCATAACTCGTTTATGGAGTCGGTGCATAACTCGTTTACCTCATTTTTTCATCCATAATCACCGAATTAACTTCAAATTGTGCCCGAAGAGGATTTCTTTATCTTATCGGGGATATTATAGCAATTTAATAAATTGTAAATGTATTAAGTGGATACTGAAATCCAGCATTTTCTTTTGCGCTTTTTCAACACAGTTACTTATGGAGAAAATAAGCGATTCAGTGGAAACGTTTTGAAAACTTTGAAAATCAAACTTACCAAAACGTTCCATGCAGTTGTACTAAGTTTGTACGATGAAGAAGACCACACCATCGGCGTCAGCTTTTCATACCTTTCTGATATGAGTCCTTCTTGAACAACAGTAAAGGTACTAGGTCTGACTTGCAAGATGATTTGCCTTCACCAAAATCCATATGCATCCTGGTGAAGGCTCCTAACTGATTCACTATACTGTCTATTAGGTCAAGTCAGTCACTTTGCTCTTTTTGTCAACATATGAGCTATGTAGCATGAATGAACTGTGAACTAGTGAGTCAACAATTGGGAGGACTTGTAGGATTTATAAAAGGGCAATAACACGGAAGTCTTCAGTCTGAAACTTACAATTCAATTTGCAACTGGCATATTTTTTTAAATATTATAGCCTTCATGCACCAGTGGTGCATTGCATACACCACTTATCATCGTCATCATTACAAATGAAATGCTGCAAATAAACGTCATCATCATTGCCAAATATATTTTAATGTGGAGGATGAATGTAATGGGGAATTTTATGAAAAAAAGTTGTTATATCCTGGAAGAATATGTTGATAGTATTGTGGTAATGGGGAGTTAAAACTTAGTCCCAAATTGTGTAGATGGATTCTTCTAATCGTTTCATAATTCATACTTATTGACTGGTCCGGATAGGCGCATGTTATAGGTACCTATGTAGCTATGCCATGCATAATATGCATGGAGGGATTCTCCGGACTTGTATTTCTTCTGACACTACCGTGTTGCGTGATACTTAATAATAGTTTTCATTTCAACAACGATTAGATTAATAAGCGAGTGAACAAAAATTGAAATAATAACGTTGAAACAATAAAATTCTCATTTTATATTATATTTTTATGTTTTATTTGCTTTTTGGCTGGAACCCCACGTAATAAAAAACGAAACAAGTATCACCAACTTTTGGACTTGGAAAATTGAAAGATCTATTACACAAATACTGATCGTAGATATATGTACTATAGGAAGTTTGCAAACACCTTTTAGGTTTTAGGTTTGTCAGTCTTCTTGAGGCATTTGTATGTATAAAATCAACCAAGTGTGTCAGCCTATGTATTTCAGTAAGAGTTGAGCAAAAAATCAGTTTTTGAAAAACAAAATGTACGCATAATTATGAGGCGCAAAGCACTCAAGTAAAACACAACAGTTTACTGGAGCTTGTTTGTAGGTAGTAGGTGCTGGTTGAACACGAAGACGTGTTCTTTTCTGTTTCCCTTTGCAAAAAAGTTCTTATGGTGTTATTTTGATAAATTATCGCATAAATAACAATTGCGAAAAATTACTGTATACGTTATACGCAAACGTTTCCTAAGCACTGTAATGAAAAGTGAAAGCTGCCAATGCGACGATATAATATTTAACAGAGTCAAGACACTTGAAGTGATACAAGACGACAAGAACCTTAAAGATTTATGAAAAATCTTTGAATTGCTTTCAATATTTTTAAAATCCTGTTTGAAAAAGTTGATGCATGGCTGCAACAATTATTGGTTCAACTAGTTTGGGCTGGTTACAGGTTTAGATGTGATTCTCATTGTGAGTTTTTTGCGTGTTACACTAAAACCCTGTTTCACATCGTTTCAAAAAAGGTATACTTTCAATATGTCACAAAAACCGTATTATCGGCCAACAAACATAGGTCTCCGGTTTGAATTTTTCGCAGTAACATTAATATTTGTGCTGGAGTGTATATTGAAGTGCTCTGCTGTCAACCCTGTGACTATTTCAGATTCACTTCAAAAAGAGTTAATGCTGTCTCCTAAGGAAAAGATTGCATTTGACCACGTAAGTGCTTTAACAGCAATACTATTGCTTCCTTTTCTTTCTCATCGTGGAATAGTAAATAGAATTTATTTAAAATGATGAGGTTCACGGGATTATAGTAGAGAAATTTATTTATTTGCCAAGCTTTCGAGCAAAACTTTGCTCTTCCTCAGGGCTAACGCAAATTAGAAATGAGTAATAATGTAATGCTAAAAACGTTATTATCACATTGATTTTATTTATTTAAAGAGTGACAATGAAAATTAAAGTTTAATTGGCTCAGTTCTAATTTATTTTTTGATGATCAATGACCTCTCACCTGACCATTACAGTTTAAATCAGCCGTATACAGAAACTTGACGTTGGATTTCCTTAAGTCGGATTTATATTTAGCACGTTTCCTACGGGGTAAAAATATGCTTATACTGGCAAAACTCAGGTTTTATTTTCGATATTGTAATGCTGAATTTAATTATTTTCACAGCAAAGGATCTAGATGTGGAACGTTCTAAGCGTGACATGTTCATGGTTAGCATATAACCGCCAAATTTTCGCAAAGATTTTAATATTCATTTTACGATACCATTGTCTATTGCATTTTCATTATCTTCATTAGTTCTTGAAGTTTATCGAAGATAATTCAATAAAAACTCTCTTGAATGAGGACTGGAGTGATCTGAGTGCAGAATTTCCATTCACTACCAACATAACAGATAGAGAGCTCAGACCTATTTGTTTGGCCTCTATGAGTGGGGGTACTTGGAATGTTCGTCGAGGAATATTGCAAGGAAAGCGAGCCCGTATCATGCGCTACACCTACAAAATGTTATTTGAAGTGAATCAGAAATTGATGGACATTGGAAGAACGTACCCAAATTTAGTTTTTTACTTGACTTAACTGGTTTCAATACTTTCCAGCACTCTTGTCCAGCATGTAAATTCAATAACTCATTGTTATTATTTTTAAAAGCAGTATAAAAACACAATGAAGTTGTAAACAGAATGCACCATAGGTATATTCATTCCAACAACTTTAAAATGTTTTTTAAAACTTTGTAGGTATCTCAACATACATAAGTCTACAAGACTCGTACGAGCGGTTCTTCCCCGGTTACACACATGAGATCATAGCTATAAATGGTATGATTTGCTATGTTTGTTTATATTTCTATTTTGTCATATTTACTAATAAATAATATAATGGTTCGAGCAGTTTAATGAATTACATTGGTATTCATTCAACAAAACAGCTCCACAGGCGTATGTAGCGTTGGTAGACACCATGCGACCATTTCTTTCCAAGAACACAAGGAAAGCACTAAAAATTTTTGGACCAGATCGGAGTAGATATTCATATTCATTCAACAAAACAGCTCCACAGGCGTATGTAGCGTTGGTAGACACCATGCGACCATTTCTTTCCAAGAACACAAGGAAAGCACTAAAAATTTTTGGACCAGATCGGAGTAGATGGAAATCATATTTGAATTCAAGAATTGATTTAAACAAGTTCCAAGAGTTAGATTTAGATTGAGCAATGTTTTCTCTCTGTAACATAACTCTGACCTTATGACATGGAATAAATATCGTTAACGTTATCATTTTTTGTAATTCAAAGAAAATTCTGTAAATGCTTTAAACAATGATGATATATTGTTTGATTGTTTTTAAAGTATGATGATGAAATAAATATGCTAGTAAAAATATAGAATTTGTCAATTTTTGTGAAAATATCTAAATGAAATTCGTGTGTAAGTTTAGGAATAATTTGATGTTTAAGACTAGTTTCATCAGTTTGTGCAACTCAGGCTAGGTCAAAACTAGAAGTTGTACCTCATATCAACCATGGATTTGTTTGGAAGATTTCATTTGTAGCCGCTGCTGTCTGACAGTCACATTCGTACCATGTAGTGTAATTAAAATTACAATGGGTGTATAGTGTATATGGAGGACAACGCTCGCATATGGGACTAGTGCAGGATTATGCGCCTTGAAACGCTGAATCGAATGCAAAAATCACATGCAAGCTATTACCGCGAGGGGACTTATGGTCAATTAAAAACAATTTAAAAAAAATAAAAGGTGTACAATGACCAGCAGCATTTCAAAAAAATACCGAATTTTGTCGAAAATAAATAAATTGTATTGAACTAAGATACTAGACAGCGCTAACTAAAGAAGGTAATCTAGGTACTACATTATTATTTATTCATTTTTTTTGCTTTCTAGTATGTATAATAAAAATTTCTCAGGTCAGGTATACATAAAATAGGAAGTAAATCAGATACACATAAATGTGATGTTTTACATCTTAATTCTGAGAACCGAAAAATGCTTTTCAATAATGATTTTCTCAAGGTGAAATCAAATAATAGCGGCAATGTACAGCATCCCGTGGAATATAAAGCTTATCTGGCATTCTTTATTTGTGTTGACAAATTATCCTTTACATTTGGCATTAGTACTATGTAGTTATCATTTATGGAAGTTTACCCCGGAGCATTTTTCTGCCATTCACATTCTCACGATGGTAAAGATTGTACTTTACACACACTAAAATAACACCTATTTAAAGACTTTATTTGCCTTGGTGATTCCAGTTTCCAGCATTGGTTTATCTGACTAATCTTTTATCACTAGCATTAATAATAGATCTAATGAATGTTGTTATTGCTATAGTATTGAATTCTGATGAAAGATCAGAATAGTGCACTCATTTTTTATAACTACATGTCCCTTTATGTAAAAGAAATCTTTCAAGAAAATTATACAGACAATTCAAACGCACACAATACACCCATATATGCTAGTTGTGCGTACATGATGATGGTCCAAGTTCCAATTATAATTAAACCTACTCTATATACTCTCCGCAATACGATTCGTATATATTTTTCAAATTTTCATTACTCATTATTTCAATCAAGTTCCTCAAACGCTATTTTTTTGGCCAACGTTATCACGAATTTTTGCTTGGTTTTGATACGAACAAAAATACATCCAAGACCTATTTTCCTGAACATTAGAATGGATATTCACCGTGAGAAAAAAAATTTTCATAACTTATCTCACCACCAATACTATCATCATTGCATGATATTTGACATTCATTACGAGCAATTTTTTGTGTCTTTCGCGCAAGAAAGACATGCACAGAGCTATACGATGCAGAATTAGTGAATGTGAATGAGTAAAGATCGTGTTTTCAATGCTTGAATTTTGGCAGTATATTATACTGCTCACATCATCATCATGGTATGAGTACATATCATATCGTGGCAAAACTTTAAAATGGAAGGAAGGAAATAACAACGAGTTTGAAGCTGAAAAATTATGAGAGATTGATTGATGCGATGTGAAAAAAGTTCAAAGAGGCGTCTTTTATTTATGATTCATAAAAGCCATCACTTAATATGCCACCTAGAAAACGGATTGTTACTGACCTAGGCGCATTTGCCACTTGTTTTGTATTGATCTGAAATTCTTAAATAATAAAGTGCTGAATATTATGGAGCATGTATCATTGCTATAAATCGTGGATTGTAGTTGTAAATGCATTGAAAATAAACACGCAAAGTTGGATGAAGCATAAAAAACAGATTTTAATTACAGCATTGTTTATTGTTTCATTTTTATTTAGTTGAAAAGCATAGTTGATGAATATTCGGACTGACCTTTCATTACTGCGGCTGAAAGGATGGGATCAGATACAAAAGTATATATTATGAGGTTTTTCAGATAAAATGAAGTATGCATGAATGTATACATAGATTGTGTATATGTATGTATAAAATTCATACTTTTAATGCATATTTATTTTTTAAATTGGTACGTACAATGGCGCATTGGCTCACATCATCTAGCTCACAAGAGAATAAAAGCAAATATCTAAACAAAGTTTATTATGAAAGCATTTAGTTTCATGATTGCATACCACCTTAAGAAAATAAAATGAAAAGAGCTGGAAACATACCAATTCAGCACATTTGATGTAATTATAAGCATTGGATAAAATGTTGCATTACAAGCAAACAATGCAATTATTTTGGAACATTATTTTTAATAATGTAAAACGATTCCAACTTTTGACTGTTTCCCCTTTCATTTTTCCTACGTACAATGTGAATGCATGTCATGTAGGTATGTACATATTCTTTCAAAATTAAAGTTTTGTTAATTAAAGAATACTCCAAGTAAAAATTTCCCTTCCAGAATGATTGTTCTTATTTCATTTTAATTTCTGACTCCTCTCCGCTTCAAACGCATTTGTCATTTTTTAGCTGTCAGACAGTTTTGTTTCATCTAAAAGAAAAAGAATTTCACTTGATTGTGAACCCTGTCTTGCACCCCATTAAATAGATTGAAGCTTTTAAATTTTGAAAGTTTAGTACAGAGACGTATGAAAACAAAGTTTTATGAAGAAGCTTTGTTTCTTGCCGTGGCAGTGAAATTTTTGCTTCTGATAGCTCTCGTAATTCCTACAAATTTAAGTCGTACTATAGATTTCCTTCGACGTTTGAAATGTGGTCGCGGTCGATTCATCTGTGCGGCTTAAGTATTTTTAATATATTTTGCTTGCTTTTTTGGAGCACCCTCTGCTTATCTAAAGCCGGTCTAACTACAGCAGCACAAGTACATTACCATCAGGAAAATGATATTGACAAAGAACTGCTTCTTACAAGAGAAGAAAAAAACGCCTTTGACAAGGTTCGTTCAAGTCATCAATTAGACAGTAAATAACTCATTACTTAATACTGTGTTTTTATTCATGTTTTTAATGCTTTTATTCAACAGTTCAAAGCTGCTGTCTACCCCAATATTTCTCATCCATTCATCTCATCGGATATATATCTGTTAAGGTATATCAGAGGTACGTATTAAATATTTTGCGAATAAAAAGAGCCTTTTTCATTGAAAAGTTATTCTTTAGTTCGATACTTTTCACTTAAATACATACAGAAAATTTAGCACAAAAATATAATGGGTTATTTATTTGTTTTACGTAAAAATAGCAAAAAACTTGAATGTGGATGTTGCAATACAGGATATGTATGAGGTACGTGTATGTACATTGCTGATGAAAAGATGTTTTTGATGACTCTTACAATCAATTAGATAACATTACAAACAAGTTGCCATTAACCCGACTCTCTTTTTTATTTTTTTCCNACATTACAAACAAGTTGCCATTAACCCGACTCTCTTTTTTATTTTTTTCCAGGTAGGTATGGTCTTCCGAGTCTGATAATAAACAGGAATTTTCAATAGCATGTTTGCACTTTCAGTGAACGTTTTAGTGGTATTTTCTTTATTTTCAAAAGTGGATTTCATGCTTAAACTTTGTTTCTATTAATTTGCATAATATTTGCAGTTTTTGGAGTTTCTCAAAGTCAACAATATTAATGAGGTAGTTACATTTTTAACTTAAATTATGTTCTTTCTTCCACTCCAAAGGATTCAAAACGGAAAATGTATCGTCTGTTTTATCGTTTTTAGAAAATATTGGAAGAAAATTGGGCGGACATGATTGAAGATCATCCTTTCCATTTTGATGCCGAAGACAAGCAATATAGACCTGGTATTGGCAATATGACTAGTACAATTGTACAACATCATTATTTTTTCCATATAGCATATTTGAAACGATTTTTGTCTAGTTGTGTATGGCTCTTCTGGGGAGGGTTGGAATATTCGAAGAACCATTTTGCAAGGAAAGCAAGCTCGATTCAAGCGGTACACATATTATATCGTTTGGAAATTGATGACGAGATTTATGGAAATCAACCAGCGCTACCCTAATGTCACCCAGGCCATTATAATCACAAATATGGAAGGCTTTAACGTGTTTCAGCACTCTTGTCCCGCATGTATGATAACTTAGCCAGATAATTATTTAAACTTACCTAGGTATATATATGTGACTTTTTACTTTGTATTCGACTTGTTTTGATAGGTATCACATCTTATATAAATCTGTTGGATATCTATGAACGCTACATACCGGGATATGTAAAAGAAATAATTGTTATCAATGGTAGCAACAAAATACTTCCCAAGTATACCTACAGCAATTAAATCTATTCCCAGACTAAAATGGTAAAACTGATACCGTGTATTTTCATTTTCTGTCTATCCTTTCTCGCCATGCAGCCCCCAATAGCTACCTGGTTTTACTGGAAGTTCTCCGTCCAATTCTTTCTCGGCAGACAAGAAACTCGCTGAGAATTTTCAGCACAAACAAGAGTAAATGGAAGCCATATATTGATGCAAGAGTTGATCCAAATCTACTTCCAAAATACCTTGGAGGAAATAAGGAGGACAAGGTGGACGAATAAGTGTCGGGTGATTCCCAAGTATACCTACAGCAATTAAATCTATTCCCAGACTAAAATGGTAAAACTGATACCGTGTATTTTCATTTTCTGTCTATCCTTTCTCGCCATGCAATGCAGCCCCCAATAGCTACCTGGTTTTACTGGAAGTTCTCCGCCCAATTCTTTCTCGGCAGACGAGAAACTCATTGAGAATTTTCAGCACAAACAAAAGTAAATGGAAGCCATATATTGATGCAAGAGTTGATCCAAATCTACTTCCAAAATATCTTGGAGGAAATAAGGAAGACAAGGTAGACGAATAAGTGTCGGGTGCAATGTTTTTAACCGGTTTATATGTGCAATGTAAGTGTGCTATTTTAAAACATTGCAAAAATATTGTTGTTGTTATTATGCAAAAATATCAGTTTTATGACGGACCTATCATATTTAATTAAATATTAATGTCCATATTGCCATGGTTGCGTGCCCGTTGTTACCAATAAACTATGTAATAGTTATTTAGATAAAAAAATCTTATCTTACTGCATATAATATTCGCACTCACAGTACGGACTTCGACCTATTCATGTTATTTGCTTTATTTGTTTTTGTGACTAACGCTCACAAAAGATAAATAACTGGTCTCATAGTAGATGAAAAAAAGTAGTAGCATTAGGTAAGTTATTACTTGACGGGGAGAGTTATTTAGTTCACAAAAATTGCACTTTATTGTTGCATGAAATGTTGCTTTTCAAGGTGCGTTTTCGAACAATTGCACACGAACGCACGTCGTTAAAATTAAATATTAATGTCCATATTGCCATGGTTGCGTGCCCGTTGTTACCAATAAACTATGTAATAGTTAGTTAGATAAAAAAAATCTTATCTTACTGCATATAATATTCGCACTCACAGTGCGGACTTCGACCTATTTAGGTATGTTATTTGCTGTATTTGTTTTTGTGACTAACGCTCACAAAAGATAAATAACCGGTCTCATAGTAGATGAAGAAAAGTAGTAGCATTGTAGCATTAGGTAAGTTATCACTTTACGGGGAGAGTTATTTAGTTCACAAAAATTGCACTTTATTGTTGCATGAAATGTTGCTTTTCAAGGTGCGTTTTCGAACAATTGCACACGAACGCACGTCGTTAATACCCACAGTGATAATTGGAACGCTATTTATTGTGCTATAGAAATGTTTCCTGTGTTGAAATGTACGCAAAAGATGGTTATATTTTATGCATATTATAATGATATATATATTGAGTATAAGCATAACGATCCATACCTCACTTGCACTTGAGCTTTTATTAATGGAAAATGGTGTGAATAATAAAAATATAAAACATGGTTCATGTGCGTTCAATATATGTTTATAAAAGGATTTGAAATAAAATTACACGCTTAGTTTCTTGTATGCATGATTTATCGATTTCATTGCGTGATAACCAATAGATACTTAAATTGCAATCAAAACTGGAATTTTCAGACCAATTCAAAGATTATTATCAAAGATCAGTTCCCCCCAATATGGCTTCGGTATTCATTTTTCTAACTTATCGCGGTTTAAACGTGAGATGTTGGACCCAGTTTAGTTTGAACATTTGTTCTGATTACATCTTGAAACTGTTCCTTTATTTATCACAATGGCAACAATTCGTGGTACAGGTGTAGACTTTTTTATTACTCTGCTGGTGATAATATGTCTCAGTGCGATGATTCCACAATCTACAGCAAAATTAGTTCCTCCTGGAGGAGTGGATAAGGAACTAATCCTGACACGACAGGAAAAGGATGCATTTGATAAATTCAAAAAAGCTGTACAGCCTTATCTCTTTAGAGATGACATGAAGCACGATATATTTTTGTTAAGGTCAGAATAATAAAAAAAATTTATGCCATTAAGTTAAATTTGATCTTTGAAACATTCAAGTCCCTATTTATACGTGTAATTAAATATACATGACTTTTTACACAAACTTATTAACAATTAACAAAATGGTTTTACATCTCTTGCAATCTTGCCCGCTAAAGGTGGCTCCGCGGTAAGCAAAAACATTCATATAAAAATATTTTATGAAGTTGCTCTTATAATAAGTATAATGAACTTTGTAAAAATATTTTTAACAGCAAAACAACTGAACGTGGATGTTGCAGTTCAAGACATGATTGGTGTAAGTACAAAAATCATTCTGACTGAGAAACGTTTAATTTTTGACAAGTGACCAATAAATTTTTAACAGTGATGAATTGTTTTTTGTGCAGCTAAGAAAGTTTTATTATGACAATGTAAGTTACCAATTTTTATACTACACAATATTTAAATAAATTATTTTGGACTTAATGCTCAGGCTGTTTAATTTAGAATATTGAAAATATAACGGAAGAGGAGTTTAATGACATGGACGCTGACTTTCCGTTTCATATGGACGCGTATGATAGGCAAGGAAGGCCAGGCAGGTGAAATAACAGTGGAATAATTTTACAAAAATAATTGAATGTGCGCATTTTAAAATGGGCGTGTACCTTTGTACTTTGTATCAGTGGGATATATTCATTTGAGAGAAGGATGGGACATGCGGGCTGCTGTTTTACAAGGCAAACGACTGCGGTTGGAGAGATACTTGATAAAAATTGTTTTTAGTCTAATGCTAAGGCTCCGTGATACCAATCTTAAACAACCAAATGTCACACAATTTGTGGTCCTCATTCAACTTGATGGTTTCAATATTGTTCAACAGGGCTGCCCAGCTTGTAAGAAAATTATCATTGCATATTACAATTTCAGCATTAAATATGGTGTTTGTTTAGTTAGTTTAAATCTACATTTAGTAGTATAATTGCTTTCACAGGTCTCCGTAGTTTAATCTCACTTTTGGATATTTATGAAAGATATCTTCCTGGATTCTCCTACGAAATTATAATTGTTGAAGGTGAATAGTACATACAAGCTGTAAACTTTTTTTGTCGTGTTTGTGTTATGTATCGCCTTGAACCATGCAAAAGCACTAATATTCGCATTCCAAATTTTTTTTAGCCCCATCAACTTGGGCAGTATTTTATCGAGTCATTAGTCCAGTTCTATCATCTCACACAAAGGATGCGATAAAGCTTTTTGATACCAACAAGAAACAATGGATGGCTTACATGCATAGTCATATAGATCCGAATCAGTTACCACCAAGCTTTGGTGGTACAAAAAAGGAGGAAAACAGTATAAAATAAGCTGACTTGAGCTCAAACAAGTTTTTCCTTCTCAAAATAATCACCATTAGATACTTGAATAGCTGTATTATAGTGATAGCTAAAAAAAATTTTTTAAATAAAGTACCTGTAGGATTTAAATTACAGTAAATATCTGGTAACATGAAACTAAGTACATTTGAAAAATTCAATTTAAATATTTGCAAATAAACTAGTACAAGAATAAAAGTGCGCTTTTCTTAAAAAGTACTAAATTGACTTAAGCTTTATTGTGTTTCTCATTCACAGCTTGATTGATATGACCTTCAAAAATGCAAATTGAAGATCTGCAACTCTGATAACACATGGAGTGAAAATTTGTGGGAATCGGGTTGCCTTTCAGCACATTATAGTGTGTTGCTATGTTTGCTCTCAAGCACTCGGAGAGAGAATTTCAGCATTTTTCATGTGTCATGATTCATGAAATGATGGACCATCTCCTTTAGTGTCTTTTCAACTTTTTTGTTGTACGTCATCTAATATTCAGTTATGTTGTGCAACGAAAAAAAATGTACATCTACTTGCACTCATATAAACAGGGAGGTTGTAGAGTGGCAATTATTGCTTCGTTAGATCTTTTCACTAGATTGTAATTTGGAACATTTGGAAGATCAAGGGTGTGTTTTTCGACATAATCCTTGGATGAGGTTACCTTTCGCAATTTACTATTATTCCTGATTGCATTTTTTATTCACATACTATATTTATTTTACCTTAGGTAAAGTACTTTTCTTACTTTAAACCTCGTGTTTAAGCAACATAAATCATTATAGAAAAATCACCTTTACAGAAAAGTACCCTTCAATGTATCCCAATAACAGAGTGACATGAAAAATATTCACTCACAAAAACACGTACGATTTTTCCTGTAGTTGCAGATCTTGTTCATTTGCCAAAGTTGATCATTTCTCCAATCCATTATTAAGACACACATCTAATTATTTTTCAAGCTTACACTGCGTAGCTTGTAATTACGTA
>JAHZMZ010001806.1:0-64891 GCA_027743805.1 Lepidocyrtoides sp. E14
ATATATATAGGTATACAATATAATATACTAAAGTATTTATTTTATCTTTTATCCATTTTGTAGAAGATGGCCATGCTAAGCTGACTGGGATTGTTGTACCAAGCAAGTTTAGAGTGAGCTTCTCTGCGAAAGTACATGAGACTGGTGATGGCTTCATATGTGCCTTATATAACTAAACATCATGCCTTGTACAACACAAGACTGTATATTTTGTTGAAAACGGGAGGAAATAATCGACGGCCCAGCACGTGATCGGTGTAATAACGCTTCAATTCAATTTGCTCTAATAATCTCGGCAAGGAATAACGATCACGTAACTATCACGCCATGTCTCCTTCCCCTTGTCTGTTTGACTACTGATGTATGAGAGAATTGTTGGTGAGCAAGTGTATACATATATTTTGGTTTCTGAGTGAGTGAGAGAAAGTGAAACCAAACCACACACACACACACACTGCCGCCACATCCGCTTTCTTGTACATTCGTTTCATACAATCATATTTACAAATAACAATAATTTGCTTCCTTTACATATTTTTCTTGTGTGGGGAAAAAAGAGAAAGGCAGAGAAAAATGTGCGGTTGTGTATACGCTTTGTGGTGACATTATGAATTGCGCATATGTTTGTCAGATATTAGATTATTATTATGTGCCTAACTGTTTAACATGTAACCGTTAACCGACCAAGCACGTAGGTATCGTAAGCGGGGTACTTTCAAATTTTTCAAAATGATGACAAAGGCGCTTCTACTTTCCTCAAGTTGAGGAAAACTGTAATATAGTTATTTGCATATGAGATGAACTGCATTACTTGGTACTATACCTATTTACATGAATCAACAAAGAGAATAATTTACACTGACAAGTAGTGTCCCGTCACCGACAAGTCCATTTTTTTCAATCTTGCATAATTTCTTGCTTGTTTGAATGTTTCTTCTCATTATCATAATAACGTTTATGCAACGTTTGAAAAATGAGGTTATTTTCAAGGCTGGCGACAAGAACGAATGTGACAACACGCGTCAAGCAGAGAAGTCTTTTATAAATTTTCATACTAAATACTTTTGCTAGTCTTGTTTATTTCCATCGAGTACACGGAAAATTACATGACTATCATAAACAAATACTTATGGTCAAGCCTATTTTAGTGACACGTGGTGTGTGGTTACTACTACTATTTGTGGTTTAACTTCCTTGCAACCTTTATCAAAATTCAAGGACTATCAGGTTACTGAGAACAAATACGTACTTTTTCTACACGCAATCTTATTACTGCTTGTTTTACAACTTCTGACTTGCGATTATCATTGTCATTGAAAACACAAAAGCCATGAAAAGGGGTTGCTTTCTTTGAGAATTATTTATTTTGGACAGTCTTTCTAGGCTTATGCAATAATGGGAACACAAGGTAATATTTTATTTCATTCGAGCATGCATTCAGATAACACAACACAATGAAGAAAATAGAGGTAATTAGATTGCATAATGATGAACTCAGCATGGCGCCATATTGCAATTTGCTTCTATGAATTGTGGTCGTGATTCCATACAATATAATAATGACAAGAGAATGATATCCGCGTTGTGTGCAGCTTGCATATTTACCTAGTTTAGCTCAATGTTGCGAAACGTTATTAATAATGCAACAACTGGACTTCTACCTTAGCTAATGCTTGTTAATTACGAGTATAATAATAATGTGAATGTCAATTTATTATTCAATTCATGTGGGCCCATTGTCCAACAACCCGTGTGTCGGTCCACTGTTTGATCGAAACCATACAAAAGCATCATAGATAACTGACAATGTGTAAACAGCTAATAACGTCATTTAATACTTAAATGAAGAATTTCTGCTAGACAATTTAAAACAGTCGGTCATAATCGAACCGTAGTAGTATATATGCTTCTTTCAATGTCTACTCGTGTTTGCACAGTATTCAAATATTTATCTCTGTGGATTTCTTCCAAGAAATGGTTGCGTTAGTATAACCAACCAATGAAGATTGGTGGATTAGGCTGCAGAGAAGCCTGTACAAATGTACACAAAGGGAGATGAATGAATACTACCTAGAGAATCTATTAGCTTAACTAGCACCACCATACCACCACTTTTCTAGAATCATCGTCGACTTACATTTCCCAGTGGTACTTGACTTGGATAACTCATTTAATTTCAAACAGAGGTTTCCCATGATGCTTCCCATGAAGGAAATTGTAAAGGGGTCAGCTGTGGTATCCCTTGAATAAATAAACATTGAATTTGTCAAATTCAGTGTACTGTGTCGACTTTCTGTTTTTAATTCCAGATTTGCTAACCCTATTTTACACGGTTTGCAGAGCACAAATGTGAAGGTCGTATCCTACTTTTCGCATAGTAAGAGAGGCAGCAAAAAATAAAAGGAAAGCAAAGGCTCGAAACGAATTCTAGGTTCCTTTTAAATTATTTGACGTTCTTCCATATGAGCAACTTATCAGTAAGGGGCATGCCAAGCGTAAGTGCTTGCATCTCTTTGCTATAACATATTACACAAACACAACAAAGCCAAAGTACCACAAAGCTTTCATTCAGCCACACACACACACAAAGAAGAAGCCGAACGTTAGTGTTATACTCTATGTTGCTGGTAGACACATTGTAATGTACGTCATGTGCTGAAACAGGGATTCATAAAAATGAAATGGTGTCATTGTCACAAGGTTTTTCTCTGCTGGTGTTTCTTCTAAAAAATGCCATGCAAAAAGATTGTCCCTTTGGGAGAGGAAAAAAAGGATGCACAGAAATTCTAGCATACCATCACCACTGTTTGTCGTGATTTTTGGGCTGAAACCAACAAAATTGCATATAAAACATGTAGTTCGTGACGGGCTTAAAATAGGCAATGAATTAACGTCAAGGTGTGTACATGTATGAAACGTCTCTTATAGCACTACTACTACTACTGCAACCAAATAAATAATATAAATATATTCCGTGTGTGCCCGTAATATAATTCTACCATCCCTTTTTTCGTGTGACAGTAGTAGTGTACTGGTTATCCGAAGCGAAAGTGCAAAATAATAATAATATTATGCTGACTGATCAATCTGTGTCGAATCCACTAGCATAAATAGAAAAAGCTCCATCATGGTAAAAATCCATCAACCATAGCATGCGTTGTTGTACAAAGGATTGTCATTCTTGTTTGGCTCTGTGGCTTTGCACACATTTCCCAGTCTTTTATCCAACAAAAAAAGGCAGCCTTCAACCCAAATATAAGTCAAAATATATATATATATATGTTCTAAATCTCAACCGCACACATGTGTGTTGTAAAGGTGTAGCAGTCATCAAAATGATATGCAATGTTGTAGTAGTAGAAGTAACAGTGTTTTTATATACTTTCTTTTTTCGTGGGTGCTAACAGAGTAATCTTGTAAAAAAACATCCAACCATATATGTATTCTTGTAAGTGCGACACAATTTATGCCATAAAAGAAGGCAGAAAGCTTTAACTCTTCCATGAGAAATTTAATACAAGCAGCAGGTGTGCTTATTTTGGCTTAGCCCTCTGCTTTTTCCTTGCGATTTCCCATTTTGCACATTTCTATTTTCGTTTTCAACTGCTACAATCCATACCAACCAATTCCATCAGCCAAAACACATTTCTTTGTCGTGATGCTTGTGTGCAACTAAATACTGGATGATATGTTACATACCTTTATTTTTTTTACGTATGCTCATATAAATGATATGCTGAAAGGTAGTTATATAGTGGACGGGATATAATATGTATATATTTTTTGTACTTATGGACACAACACACATACAGCCAGCAAAAGTGAATCAAACCAAATACAAAACTACTATCACACTCCCATTTTTCTCCTTTTTTCTTATTTCTTTCACATCTCTTTTTTCTCTCACGAAATAAGAAAAAAAGGGATAAAAAAATAGGCAGCTTCACCTAGCCATAGTACTTGTACTTTCAGTGCGTGTAGCAAAGTACTAGTGATAGTGGAGAAATCCTAAATCAAATCTTTTTTACTTGAGTGAATCCCCTGTCTTTTGCAAAGACGACCGCTTGCTGGCATACTTGTGTGAGCCACTCCGTCACTAAGATCAGCACGAAACATATACACTCAATGCCATTGCCATACGTAGAGAAAACACTTGGACTACACACACACACATGCACACAGTAAAAAGAAAAGGAATAATAATAAAAAGAATGAAAAGTGTGGCTAGTGTGTGTGGGCTACACTACACACATGAACGAAAATACACTATTTCAACCGCATGGTGTGTGTGGCAGCAGTAGTGCAAGGAACTCTTTAGTCCAATAAGTTCCTGAGCACAGTCTTAATTTTATTTTCCTTTCAATAAGAGAAATATGAGTAATACTACTGCACGGCTTAACACTTGTGTCTGCATGCACTTACGTGAGAGTATGTAGTATTCAAGATTGTTCGCACCACTAGATCCTACCACAACTACATTTTATGGAAGCTTTTATCTGAGTATAAATCTTTATTTATACATGTTACTTTTCAAGTGGTTGTGGTGGTTCGTGTAGGTGCTAAAAAGACAGGCTGAACTACTACTACTACTACTCTAAAGAAAAGACACAAAGACATATTATGTTTCATTTTGGCTAACAAGTGAGATGAAAATTCCACACAAAAAAAAATTATCCATCTTGCAGAGATCTCCACCACTTGAATACGTATACATGTATATACACGCTGGATGAGAAAGCTCCATGAAAGTCGTTAAGCAGTTCTTACAGAATCCATGTGCAGAAAATGTTCATTTGTCACATTTTATACTTCTGCCATGCACGTATGTACGTATATGATGATGTATCCATATAAATATGTAGAAAAGTATCGTGTCTTGGTCTTCTTCTTGGGGGAGAAATATACTGCTGTGCTACTATACACAAAGAATAAAAGAGACAAAAAGAACATCACAGTGGAAGAGCAATTGAAGCAAATAACGATCAAAAGACTCGTTTTCTCTGCAAGAAAGGAAAAACAAGACATTATTGAAAAGGACGATATTAGTGGGAATCTCATGGCGCAAGCAAGTAAAAGTAGTGGTAGTAGTAGTAGTAGTAGTAGCCCATTGTATTTTTTCCCCTACTTTCTTTCTCTCCTCTTCTTCAGCCAAAGCTTCTGTCTATCTGTACACACAAATCCAAAAATAGGCTATCGATTGAAAAAAAAACAGTTTGAAGATGTATATTCGCCAACATCCAGTGTGAATGACTACAGTTGAGTATAAAGTATCTGGATGTTTATGAGTACACAGTGTATACACATCCTCATGTAATAAAACCATTGCATTCAATGCTTTTTTTTACGTGGCCAAACGAGAAATATAGGCAATGCGATAAGGAAGAAGACTTAAGGTTTTTAAACCAGGTGGCAGGACCAATTTCGATCGCTCCCAAAGGTCTCATTGTCACTCGTATCATTCATGTCGTTGACTGTTGTGGATAACACCACAATAACTAGAGTTGAAACGAGGTAAAAAAACACAAAAGGAGAGGTGTGCGTTGGTATTTCTTGAATGTCAAAAAAGTAGAGGAAAAAAACATTCCTCCCTTCCCCATTTTCCCAGCTTCTCCTCTATTCTTTTGCTCTTTTTCAACTGAAATCAACCAACTTACCCATACAAAATTCTAGTTTTGTAGAAGTAGTAAAAATCTACAAAGCTAGTAAAACGTATTTCATGGCTGTCAGCAAAAAGTCTATGTATCTTCATATTACCCCTCATATATTTTCTGTGATGATTGCGGCGATGATGATGATGATATGTTATTGATGATATTTCCATATTTTTCAATAGAATTGATATGGATAAATAGAAAATATACACACATAGCTTCTTCTTCTTCTTCTTTCTCTTTTTTGCATTAAAACATTTCCTGTGTGCCGTGTATATATTTGCATGAAAAATATGCGAGAATGTATATGAAAGATGGTGATGATGATGCCGACGACGATAATACACGTATTTTCATCCTTTTCCGTTATCCTCTTGAGGAAAGGGCTTTACTGACAGTGCAGATTCATAACTCAGCAGATGCACTAACAGCAATGTTTACTAAACAGTTGCAAAAAAAGTGGCGAGCTTCGTTTTTGAAATATGAAGAAAAACACAAGAACCGGAGGAATCACCAAACAGAGCAGCCACTATACCATACCACCACCGCTGAGACCAATATCAGGCATTGTGAGAGACCAAGAGAGAGAAAGAGAGAGAAAGGGAAGTGGGGAAAAGAGAGAAAACGATAAAGAGGAGAAAAAGCAAGCAAGCTCGATGCATCAAGAATAAATGTGTTATAGATACTCGCAATAAATCATGACAAGCTCTCACACAACTCCTTTTACCGCGTGAAACGGATCTCAAAAAGACGAGACCACACACATAGACATCACCACTGCCACTTCTATTTACGCTGTAAGAATTGCCTTGTTGGTATATAATAAAATGTGTTTATAGATACATGTATAAGCACAACAGTACACATTACAGACACGTTACTTGATATGCATAGAGATGGAGAGTGTTACGTGTCTAAACAAAACAAAATATGGCTATATTCAATGCCTACTGATTGTGCCTTGTACTCTCTCTGCCTCCGCCGCCACAAAAGACACAATATCTTTAAAACATGTATGATGAGAGCTGAGAATACTCCATGTTTTCCCCAAGTTTTTTACTCTTCTGTAGAAAGACGAAATAAGAGAGCAACGAAAAGAGGGAAAGAGCATTATCAGCCAACTTTCATGTTTGCTCCAAAATCCACTTTCAGAGTTATTTCAAAATTGTTGAGGAACGAGGAGTAGAAAAGGAAAGTGAATGAAGAAGAAGAAGAAGAAGAGAGTTTCCTTTTCCTTTGCTGCTTAGTATTTAGATATTATACGTAAGTTATGAACGCATAGTGTATAATATATACATGCAATATACAGCACAGCACAACAACAAGCAGACAAGGTTAATACTACAAGAAAGTTTACATGGCGAAGAAGAGAGTGGGAAAAGGGAAAGTGGTAATGTGTGTGGGTAGTGTTGCTGTTATGTATACTAAACAAGTGACTGCATGCTTTTTGCATGATTTCGCAATGCCACAACCACTCTCTCACTCTCAGCCTCATTCAGTGGCACTTTCACCGTAGGCCAAGAGACGAGAGAGAGAGAGGGAACTAGCCAGGCATAAAACAAGATATGTCTGCAGATACATTGATTTTGTGACAAACTTTTATCATTTTCATCCCTGTAAGAGACTTTCTATCTATCTCCCTTTCTCTGCACCGATATTTTTGGGTGTGCACGTAAGTAAACTTTATCATCGTCATTATATAAGCATACATACATAGAAAGTCGTATCAACACATTTATTAAAAATCATGTCTGCATGTTATAGTCAACGAGCTATATGTATGTGTTGGTGTACATGTAAACTTTTTGATGATGATGATGATTTTGATGACGCGTTTGGGTTGTAGTTCCATCTTCTAATTTGCTGCCAGCAACATTTCTACTTGGTGGTGGTGTGGGAAAACATCGCACTCATTTCAAATATAGATACCGCGATTGCCTACAGGAGGAAAGTATTACAGAAATTTATTTTTCTGTGGCAATGTACTGGATACTTTGACACTTTATAAAATGTACGAAAAATATAAAAAATATAAATGCGTAAATGGGTTTACTGTAAAATGGCTAAAAAAAATTTTACATTATGAATTTTTTGAACTGATTACGCAAACAAATATCACTTTTCATGTTGTGCGACGCAATTTAATGATTTTGCTGGCGGATATAGTGTCACCATTTCAGAGAATAATAATATATCTAGCAAGGGCATATCACCGCGTTGTCGGAGTAGCTTAGCTTTGAATTTGATTGTTCCCGCTTAGCAATATAGTTCTGGGTTTAAAAACGTCAGAAAAAGAATGAGTAGGACGTGCTTTGCATGCTTTTTATAACCAAAGTTAATATCAACTCGAAATTAAAATTTTTTGCTTGATCAAGTTGTGCACTGTGCATGAGGGAAGGCTATCAAGTGAAGAGAAAAATACACGTGAATAAATTTTTGCGTATTTAGATTTTTGCCTGATAGAATAAAATTACATGAAAATTGAGCATATAAACCACGAATGAAATTCAGTTCTAAATAAATGTGCATATACACATTATCGTAATTCTACGTGGCTCGAGGAGCCAATGCGCAAGTTTTGGTACATAATATGTTCAAATTCAAGTACATCAACAGGACCGACTACAGAAAATGAAAACTGTTCACACAAAAATAACAGCTCGATGGAACGTACATCCTCGGATATTTGAAAAATGGAAGACCGTATCATTTTCTGAAGTAAAAACACCGCATATTATTATTATAGGTATTATAGGAATGTGATGATGATAAATTTGGAAAATGCTACTGCAAAAACTTTATGCATTGCAAATTCTTCAATTATAAGTTTTACTGGTATCAATTTTTTCGCCATGTTTTTCCCCTCTCATTCTTCAAACCGCGTATATAATGCAGTAAGCCGCATGAAAGTTGAAGCCAGAGAATGAGAACAAAAAATAAATGCTAATGCATTCGATTTCATATATGACGTAATCATATAATTTTATACATCATATATCTAACGCGGCAAAAAAAGTCTCATTTTGAGCATCAATATTGTCTTCATACTTCATGCTTATAATACCATCATCATCAGATTACCCTCACTTTCCATTTTTATGGTATGAACCAATTTTTGTTTATGAATTTTTGAGTTTATAAAAACAAGATAACATGTCTGCTGAGCTGCCGAATATAGGATTGAACTTCTGTTTCAAAGAAATTCGAGTAAATTTCGATTCTCATTATGCTGATGAAAAATCCTTCATCGATGTATATATAACAAGGTTA
Organism: Lepidocyrtoides sp. E14; assembly: GCA_027743805.1. Lineage (NCBI taxonomy): Eukaryota > Metazoa > Arthropoda > Collembola > Entomobryomorpha > Entomobryidae > Lepidocyrtoides > Lepidocyrtoides sp. E14. The sequence continues at coordinate 8,922 of JAHZMZ010001806.1, forward strand.
TCGTAAATGTGTGGATAATCATAATGATAATATCGTAGATCTTTTCCTATATCATTTTAGGACATAAAATTCAAAATTGTGCCATCTATCATATTTCCCTTAAACATGTATTTTTAACTGGATATTGCGTTTCAACTAATAAGAACATATTATTAAACTTATTTTTGTAGGATAAATTTGAAAGTTTTTTTTATGGAAAATGAAAGTGAACTTTGAATATAGCAAGAATACTCTATAGTAGGTAAAAGGTAAATAGATACATTCATTTACACAACACAAAACAACCTGGTAAACCAAGTCGTCTAAGAGGAAGATAAGGTTGAACCTCATTACCATTCAAATAGCTTTATCTGCTCGCTCAAAGTGGGAAGATTTTCACTTCGCACCTTTTTCCAGTTTAGAAAATTGGCCAGAACCAGCTTGTTTAGCATATTATTATTATTATTACTACTACTACCTCAGCAAAACCTATATTTTATGCATACATTACATTGAAAATACATCTTGCTTATAGACCTTTTGAAGAGTTCCCAATGAAATAAAAAATTACATTTATTGTCTATATGTACATATTCATAAGCACAGTTACAGGTTATATATAAATAGTGTAAAGGATACAGTTATGGTTATTACTGGTTTCTCTATTTTACTTTCTCTCTGGTCACATTATCGGGCTCACTTGGAGGTATAAAAGCGTCTCTTTCTCTCTTTTCCTCTCTGCTGTGTACATCCCGCCGCTTTTTTTGCAAATGTGAAATTGTTCGCTCAGTCATTACGTATTCATGCAAAATAAAGCAGTGAAGGAAAACACCAACCAATCCATTATTTCCAACTGCACAAAAGGAAGTGAGAAAAAAAAGTCCCACCACGTACATTTCACTTCACCGTAACACACCACAGATATGCATACCCAAAAGAGAATAAGGCAATGCAAAAATAGACTTTTTAAGTAATGAGGGATCTAAATGGTATTGGAGCATTGTCTTTATTTTATGAAGCTAGTGCACACATAAACCTAAAAGGTGTATAACAAAACATTTTTGTTATTTTGAAAGAAAAACAAATTCGCAAAAAAGAAAACATTTACACACAAACATATCAGGTACTCTTTCAGCAATTTGCATTGACTACCTAGAAGAGCCTCAAAAAGTGTGTATGTGTGTGAGCAGTACTTGTACACAGTTTTTGTTTACAAATGCGTACAACTACTAACTACCCTTGAAACAATAAACTTGAAGGAATCCTTTTAAGCACAAAAATAGCACTAACTGTGCAGCTCTTTTTGTTGTGCGGACAGAATTTATGTAAGTATGTACGTTCATGTATGTCTGCGTATGTATATATTTTATCTAGAGCACATGGAGTTCCTGTTTAGCATTAAAAAAATCCTCACTAAACCAGGATTACTATTAGCATATATATCGGCTCTAATCCAAGCATCTGAACTAAACCAAAAGTGGAAAATAGTTTTCGCTTTCCCCAATTACAATATGCGGCCAGAGGGCTCGCAGCAGAGCTCGGTTGCATGTACTACTGTAGTAGAAGTAAATCGATTAAATTTTCCCTATGCATTTGTTCCCGCATACTTTTTGGATTGTATGCAAACTAGAAAGGAGAGTAAAGTAGTAAAATTGGGGTAGGCAACATTTCTAAACTAACCACACAGAAGTGTGTATGTACTGTGCTGTGTAGTTTTGTAGTAGAATATTATGATTTAAAAAAGTGATGACATGCTCATGTAAAGTCATTCCCATTTAGTACCAGGGTAGTAGTAGTATAGAGATAGTAATGGAATAAATTACTATTAACCCCAACAGCACCAAGCGGCTCAGAGAGGTTTTGTGTTTTAGCAAAAAAGAATATACGAGTCAATGAATGAGTATCGAAGCAAAGCTACATTATCACGCCCCATTTCACACTGGCTCTCTTTAAATGAATGAAGTCTGAATTATAGTGAATCGACTTGAAACGTGTAGAGTAGTGGAAGCATTCATGTTCTCTTTTTTTTGCACTTGCTCCCACATCCGGAACAAAGTATCAGAGAGAATGAGCATATACCAATTTAGTAAAATACCAAACATGTATATTATGGCTACATTTACTACTTTTTGTGAGATATGCGTATCCCCATTTATTTTTTACGTTCTGTGAATCCAAGCTGATATGCGAGTCTTTGTAATTTGTGCCGTACAACACTTTTTTCAATGCAATGCTTTCTCTCTCCCCCAACAAACTCAATGTGCATATAAATAGAGTACTGTATATAACATCCTCACATGGTTTAGGAAAGTTGTCAAATAGGCTTGTATACACATATTTATTACGACGACGACGCATTTTATGAAAAAGTGAAGACTTTATTTTATAGCATTCCGTATAAATGGGTAATTAACCAGTAATAGTACTCTGAATCATGAGGTAGTAAAATCTCTTTAAAAGAGACGAATCGTGCTAAAGTTGAAGGGTCACAGTACAGATTGCACTTGTGTTCATTCCATTTACACTGTTATTCAGTCAGTGCTGCTGCACTGAAAACTACATATAACACAGTTAACATCATTAAACTTAACATCACACACATGGAATGCACATTAATATCTCCACACACACACAAAGTCTGTCTGCGTGGTTGTTAAAAAATGGGGGAATTCAAGACACTCTTCACAAAACTGGTGAACACTACTGCTGTCATATATTGTATGTACATTTTACTCTGTACGCTTATTCGGGTGAGCAAATGAGTTACCCAATCATACGAAACATTTTTACGACGTGACTTTTTGCACTTTAATCCCCTCTCCTAAATCAGAGAATTTGGGGTACATTCATACAAATATGTAATAATTATATTAAATAGAACCCTGGCACGTATTTTGTACATGCTGATAAGTGTTACACAGAGACAAGCTCTTCTTCTTCTACTCAATATCACATGTTCATCATTACTTCCGCTCATATAGTGAGATTTTCCTCTACCACCTCACCGCTGCCACCAAAGGAGAAATCACAAATTACACAGCTTTTAAAAAATGAATGCTTTTACTGCTCTACGCTCACGTTTTTTAAATGAATAAACACACACATTACTACTAAATCATGCAGGTACAGGCATAGTGTGCCTGGCATACCCATTCGCACACAAAATACACTTACTCTGTTTATATTGCAAATTTGAAAACAAATCCGTGTTTTTTAAATAATGAAAATACAATAGCCCCCTTTTTTTGAAGTGTAATAATGTGTAAAGCTTTTTGCTCTCTTTTGACAGAGTTCAATATGTGCACAGTATGCACACACATGTGGCCAACAATATGAATAAAGAACCCTACTCAGAAAAAAAGTTTTCGCGTATTTACAATAACCAATCTAAAATGTGTAAATGCCTTTGTGTAAAACACTATTCATGAATTTACATTGTGATACGCGATGCGGATGCACAAAAAGAATGCGTAAGGAGAAAAACATAAAAAGTTTAAATTCAAATGCTTCCAAGTTGCAATAAACATTAATTACACTGCCAGCATTTTCTCCTCATGAAAGTGGATGTTAAGCTGAAATATGCGCATGAAATAGTTGATCACACACCATGCATGCTGCTTTCAAAAGAGCAAAGAGCTCCATAATATATTTATATAGCCCCAGTTTCAAGTTTCAGTGCACAAATAATCACAACAACAGCCTACTATAATATTCTACATTAGACACACACACACACAACTGTAAACATTCCTGCACACATTTTCACTGCTACTACCGCTAACCATAAGCTTTAAAATATCTATTTGATCCTCTTCCTTTTTTTCATGCTTCCTATTCAGTCAGTTTGATGCCCATCTATCACCATATTTTTGCAATACGCGCAGCAGCAGGCAGAAGAAAATTCAACAGGGAAATATTTTAAAGCTGAGTGTCAGATGTTTAAAAACAACAACGCAGTTCTATAGACAGTAAGCGTAAACTTTACTTCTTCTCAATACGCTAATAATAATAATAATAATAATACTTTTCTCTCCGCACTATTTTATGTTTTAATTCCTACATCGAACGACAGGGCAGCAGCAAGCGAACCTTTTCAGATTTACATTATTATTAGCGAGGAATATGTATGCACTTACTTTTGTATCGTAAACGCAAACTACTCACACACGCATGTAATATATACACACACACAGCAATAAAACCAGTCACTTTTGTTTACGCCTTCATTTCAAAAAGCCGTAACTTTTCTTTCTTTTGCCTATGCTCATCTCATTGTGCCACTTCATGCCATGATGCCACCACATACAAAGTTTTTTTCCCAAGTAGAAACTCCAGCTATCCTACTCAACTTCAATCCGTTTACAAACGTTAAAATGCTTCCCTACTACTTAAAAAAATATATAATATCAAGCTCTATTTTTAGTGAGCATAATAAATATAGTTTGCTCCAAGTAAGTCGCTTCTGCTGGTTGCTACTATACTTTACTCATTTTCTACTAAAGCTAAAATCCCATTCGAAACTGAAAGACTGGTGTGTAAATAGTAAAATATATAATATGGAGAGAGGGATATTATTATTACTACGGTATGGGTTAGAGTGTACTAGTTCTCGAAATATTTTATGTAATTTTGTACAGCACAACAAATGTATTTCCCGAATGAGAGGATATGCACTCACATTTTTACAGCATCTTACATACTTGAGTGAAGTGAAACGTTGTTTTCTCTCACATCCTTCACTGCAAATAAAGAAGTGGTCCATATATATTTAAAGAGAGGTACATAATGATAATACAGTTTTAACAATAAACCTGTCATAGGAAACATCTGTCACTTTATGTGCAGTACAAACTTTCTTATATGCTGTCATAATTCTTTTTTCGATTCCCTTTCCATACAAAAACAGCACCAGAATGTTATCACGATCTTGATTCATGTATTTGGCTTTGTAAAATGTATTTCTTAGATTTTTTTACTGTTGAAAAACCATGCTAAATTTTTTTAAATGTTTTTTTTTATTTTGTAATTTAAAACGAATTATATTTTTTTGCTAGCCCACTTGGTTTCATCTGCTTCATCAGAAACTAATAACGCGTCACTTTTATTTTGACACGGGACAAATAAACAGCTTTGCAAATGACATAAATTTTGTTTTTTTGACTTACATTCTCTTTCTTTTTATTTTTTTCATGGCGTGTATATATTATAGAGGTTATGCTAATTTTGCAATATAGAACATGCTTGTTTTATATTTGCATTGAAATACAGGAAACCCCATTTTTGGGGTCAACAAAATCAACATGAAAATGTTTGCGCATCTTTTTACCATGCAAAAAATTCTAACCATCTTGGGATAGTTTAGGTACTTTATGTTGTAATTTGTAAACACTTGACTATCCCTCTCTGTTGCGGGGAGCTGCTGTAATATTTGCATAATACAAAAACGCTGTAACGTCTATATACCTAGTGTACTTTGTTGAAGCTTATTGATTCAGCGTACTATTATTGACAATACCTTTGTGTTTGTAGGAGGATGCCATTGAGGGTAGAATTTGAATAAACTTCTTTACCGAAACAATAAACAATGTAATGTCAACATGAACCTAATGACATTCTTTTGAACCGTCAAAGTAAATATAGAACTCTATATTCTAGAGAATACATTATTTGATTGAGTTTGAGCAAATGTAATAACACTTTGGTTTTTGATTTCCCCTACTTTCAAGTTCAACTGTTTGTCAAAAAAAATTCATTAAAAGTCTTCCGAGCATATTAGTAAGTGTGAGTAGTATCTGACACATAGGTTTTGACCAGGAAAAAGTAACTCTGTACTACGTTTGTACATGTAGCATGTGTTTCCCTACTTTTAACTTGAGTTAAGAGTACATTGGCCACTTTAATTGCTCTAATAACCCCAAAGAACAAAGTACCCATTTTGGTGTAAATGTCCCAAAAAAAATTGAAAAGTGCGATAAAATATTTGCAGCATTACAAAAGCGTATTTGTATTTGGCTTTTACAAAAAGAACAAAATTGCAAAAAAAATTCAAACCATAAAGATCTTTTTTGAGTGTGGCAATGCTACATTTATTGTTATAGTTTGGAAAAATATATCATCAAAAATGGCACATTCACAGTCATTCAAGTGTCAGGTACACCCCTCTTTCAATAAATGTGGCACGTTACGAGCCATAAACGCTATTATATGTCCATCCTCTTATTGTTGTTGAGTGTTATATGCATATATATTGTATTAAATTTTTGAATGTAATGTAATACATAGAGATTTCCTGTCGTTATAAACGCTGTAATGATACATACAGACATATATTTTTTAAGCAACACGCAGTTACAGAAATCATAAAAAAAGTATCACTCACAGTATAATATTCTATCTCATAAATAGGTTTTTTTCTATATTAGTATCGAAGTCATAAACCAAAAGTACGCGTTTCCTATGATATAGTATACTACCTTCCTGACTTTTCCTGATGCTTTCCCACTACTCTCTTATATAATGTTCTGTAGTAATGTGTAACGGACTGAGCTGAAGGAATCATTACTTACGCATCATCATAATAAAAATAGTAAGAATAGTAAATTTAACCATAAAAAAGTATACGAGAGTTATACACTTTATTAGGTCCAAGTTCAACTGCTTCAATAATAATGCCTTTTTAAAACTAGTCATTTCTCTGCCATTTCTGAACAAAATGTTATAACAAGATTTCATTTCAGTTACAGTAGTATTACTTTTTCTCAACTCAACTCAAAGTGTTTTTTTTTCTTTTTTCTCCTCTTGGCAGTAGTAGAAGCAAGCTTGTGGTGTGTGGTATGGCAAGGCAAGGCATGCAAGCTGCATTATAAGGAGGAAGCGGAAAATGGCATTTTCTTTTGGTTTCCGAACGATAATAGTCGAGTCATTATTATTACGGTATATTGCACAACACTCCACTTAAGCTGTAAACTTACATGACTGAAGGACTATCCCATTCGAATGAGTGAATCAAAGGCGTACCCAAGCAATAAGTAAAAACCCTACTTAACGATGAGGAGGATATTCTACTACTCTAACAGTTTCGCCCACTACTACACTGCAGCCACTTTTTTTTGTTTTTGAATAACTTCAATTGTTCCGATAGAGAAGTTCCGAAAAAGAATACATGGGGTAGGATACTAGAGTATAAAATAAGTTGAAAATATATTAAATCGATGAGTAACATAAAGGCGATTGCCGACAATAAGCTATTGAGTTAAGTGGGAATATAGTAATAATAGCTGTGTTGTGTAATAATGACACTTAAACTATAGTATAGTGGCAGTGGAGTGGGAAGAGAGGGAGAAATAAATCGGAAAAGAGGAAAATAAGAAAAGAGTGAAACCAAAGATGAAATAAATCAAAGAATCCCAATATAAAAAAATAAAATTGTGCGTTGTCGTCGACTGGAGTAGTGAGAGAGAGAGAGAGAGCGAGTGGGAGAGGGACAAGGAAGTAGGCAGAGAAAGAGGGAAGATATTTTCGACTCTATTTATCTTCTTGGTCAAAGTCAAGTCAAGTCAAGTGCTTTTTATATCGCAAATATAGTAGCAACATTATGAAAACTGTGTTTAATAATATGCTTAGGCAATATTGTTTCTCTTCTCTTTAGATCCTCCGATATTTTTTTTATGTTTTACCGATAAACTACAGTGGTGGTGTGGTTTGTATTGGTTGGTTGATAATTCCTTCATAATATTACTTGCCGATGCTTTTGCTACCTTCCTATATTTACCAGCATGCATGCTGTACTTTTTGTATTTTGTTACTTATAAAAGCTTAAAGTTTCTTTTCCGGACGTCTGTTCACTTATTTTTTGGCACGGACTAGCACACTTTTGACTTGACATCACGCGATACCAAAGCTCAATATATCAGCAGGTCGAGGCGTATCCTAATCTTATATACCTACTTTTTTTGAAACAATAAGTTACAAAAGTGGTGATAGCATGTTCTCTCTTCAATCTCTTCTTATTTGCACACTTTTTTGGCTCGACAAGTACATATATACAGCACGAGCCAGTAATAGTCACATGTCGTGCTCTTCTACTAATCCATATTACGAAATGGAGCGACTAGAAAAACATTTTTTTTTTCTCTCTCTCTCTCCCTTCTGTTAAAAGTGTTGAAATAGCTTGAAAACTATTCCTAGTTGCCAGAATGATCGATTTTGTGATTTTTTCCCCTTTCTACACACTTTATTTTCAGCTTGATTACTTGCCACACTAAAATGTAGGAGGTGTAAGAGTTTACGTAAAAAAGGCGAAAATAATAATAATAATAATATAATTTGCCCAATCAATTCAAAATTATCCAAACAAAAAATCTACTTCCTGCCAACAATCCTACACACTTTTCTTTTCAGGAAAATAACTGCAAACGCCAAAAAAAAAATTCAAAATGTACTGAACAAATGGCATTATCGACTCTTGGCATGCATTTCAGTGTTTCTTCTTCTTCTTTTTTCTCTTGTTCCTGTGTGTAAATTACTTTGTGGGTATGTTGTATTGTAATCGTGAAACAATGCAAAAAAGAGGGAAAGCACACAAAATGGTGGTAATAAATGAGTTTTTACAACAAAGAAACAGGAATTTTCCCATGATGGAGAAAATTACACAGGAGAAAATTATTTTGCAACCCATACCGCCAAGCTACTACTCTACTATACACACAAACACCCTTGCTTTTCTCTCTCTCTCTCTCTTTCTGTTTTATTTTCTCATTCATGCAGACTCTCTCCAGCGTGAGAGAGCTCGTTAGCCTAAACATTGCTAATAATAGTAGGGAGCGAACAAAATGCCCGTTTAAATCTGTTGCTGCTGGGCATATTCCGACTAAACAAAAAGAAAAGTAAAATATCCACTGCACTATGCCGTTGTTTTTTCCTCTCTTCCTTCAAGGTTGGATGGAGTGCTCAAGTAAGTGCCAATTTACAACGGTCGTAATGTATTTGTTTTTAATTCCCCAAGACGAGCGTTACAACCAGACGTATGTACATCAGAGAATTGTAAACGAACCAAGGCATTGCGGTGGTGGTTGTAGTAGTAGTAGTAGTAGTAAAATTGAGTCTCATTTCATTTTCAGAGGAAACATTGCCCTTTTCCAGAAATAACGCACGTAAATACTACTGCGTAAGTCTATTTCCTAATTCCGGACGTGTATAATATATGAATATACGTTCGCACATACATAAAATAAAGCCACAAAGAGCAAAGGCAACTAACTATGTTTGTACGTAATATGGTGCGTTGCATTGCGTACGTATGTTCCTACAAAAAAAAACATCATTTTCCTTCTTCCAGAAACCAGACCTTAGAGTAGACTAGCTAGAGACGCACTTTCTAACACGTCCAAATGATGATAATGATCATCATCGTCATCGTCGTCACAATGATGATCGCTTTGGCTCATCCCTCGATTTGAGCGTTGTCGTAGGAAAAACTGTATAACTTACCACTTCATTTCCAACTCAAGAAGACAAACCAGTTTACACGAGCAATTTCAAGGATTGGATGATGCCGGCAAAACCAAAAACCTTTTTTTTTTATCCACTCACTGTTTCACTGCCAGTGTACAAACCGTACATACCATAACATCATATCATCATCATCATTCTACACACACACACACAACAAACAAGCAAAAGTGACTATCATATACACTGTGAATGCCAAGCCTGTCTGTCTGCATATATACATATAACGAGGAGAATGTCGTCTATTCGTCTCTTCTAGTGGTGGTATAATGCATTGTGTAGTCATCGTCACTCGACAAAGAGTAATGTGAGTAGTTAGGCTCAAGACATCTTGACGAAATTGGATTCTTATGAGTTTCCCATCCACTTTATATTACAACATCCTTTTATACATGCTTACACACGCACGCAGATATGTAGATAGACACCGAGAAAAAAAACAAGGTGCCAACTGTGTCGCATTCCAAGGGTCACACGTGCATTATTCCAGATGAAAGGGAGTACAAAGGCAGTATAATATGTACATGGAACAGACGAGGAAACAGAGAAAGAAGAAGAAGAACGCATGTAACCGAAAAATGTATATACATGCATTCAATTTTGTTGATGTATCCCTCTCTCTACTCTTTCTTCCACTGCTGAATTCTTTTCCACTTTCGAATTCACACAAACAAAAAATTTATTGTTTTTCTTCAAACAAACATTAGCTGGAGCTATGTGCAGTAGTAGTTTTAGAACGTTTTCTTTAGTAGCAAAGTATAACCATAAATTAATTTAAGACTTGTGTTGTAACGTTTGAAGCAATGAGGGCTGTTGTGAATGAGGAAAAAGGATTAGTCAACAACATGACACTTTTTTATATACCTACTCACCAAAATATATTATGTATATTATGTATATACCTACTTATATGACAATTTTCATGCCCGTGGTGATGGTGGTGGTTTGAAGTTGGTAAAAGAGAAGAAGAGAAAAATGGTCTCTTTGTTCATGCTCTTCTTAAGAGTAATATTTCGTTTGAAGATGCATTCTTCTCTTGCATAGCTGTTTAGAGACTCACATCCAAAACTTTTTTTTTCTCCTACCTATCTTCTGCTTCCCTGCATCACAAACATACAAACTAATACTACTTCCTAGTGACTGTTTTGTACGTACCTAATTTAATATGACGAGATGCAGAAAGCCAAGTTTGGACTTTTGAAAGAAAGAGTACACCTCTTTATACGAAAGAGTGACATTGAGGATAATAATGATGCTTAAATGATGTAAATATCTGTAATAAGAGAGATACCACCACCACCATCATACCAGTAGTGACTTGTTCCTATTATCTAATGCCTTTTACAAAGGAAAGTAAGTTAGTTATGTTATAATGAAAGGGAAGGACTAGAAAAGCACATTAGTGGAAGATATGCAATGCAACGGCGTTCTACGTGACTGGTCCTTTCATATTAATTAGTTCTTTACACACAGCCTAACCGACCTTTTAAAACCTCCAATTTATTACTCTGTCCTTTCGGCTCTTTTTCACTGCCACTCTCAAGTTAACTCGGGAAGTGAAGGAGTGAGAAGAGGAGCAAAAAGTAAAAGCAGTGGTAGGCATTTCTTTACTTATTACTTAAGTAGGTGCTCTTCCCTCTCCCTCCCTGCGTAAATAATGATATGTTTCCTTGCTTTTTCTTCTTCTTATTATTATTACAAAGGGTGATGGGATGACTGTCTGGTATATAGTAGTGTGTGCATGCATCGTGTCCTTCCTTCCTCTCTCTCAACAAGCTGTTCTAAATAAGAAGCAAAACGATTTTACATCTGACATGGCTTTCACCATGCATTTTCCATCATCATCATCAGATGTAGATAATGGGGATGTTAGACTAGAAAAGCATCATCAAAGCAGTGCCGCGGTTCATAGGTAAGTAAATATACATCTGGCTGCCAGCAGCAGCACTATCATCATCATCATCATCACATCAACGCCATCATCATTATGAAATATGAAAGTTAAAATGAAAATGCCATAATATAATACACATAAGGTACACCAATGATCTTACATTTCAGTGTGCAAAGTGTTGACAGTATAATTACTGGTTTTTTAAACACCAAAGGTGAGTGGTGTGTGTGTGTACAAGCTGGTTCTTCTATTTCATACCAAGGCACTCAGCTCAAATTTTGGAGAGCATATAAAATAAGCTTTAATACTTTTAAAAGTCGCAGCATCATCACGAGTCTACTTTTTTTTAAATCTAAGTAGTTATAGGCACGTCACTTAAGTAGGCTACAGGTGCCCTACTTTTACGTTCCCAGTCATTTAGAAGTGTATATAAAACCAGTGAAAGGTACAGGTATAGAGCAGCTGCTTTTGTTAGTTTTATTAGTGTACTTATGTTTATTTATTCATTGAAGAAACTTCTTTTTTTCAGTGTTTGGTAAGACCTTGGAACTTTGAATTAAACACTACTGCTAACTGGCATGTTTTGAATGTGTTTTTAACTACACCTAACTGAGAGGCAAACACACGCGTGGAGAATAGATTCAGGTTCCTTTGTCAAAGTAAAAAAGGAGAAAAAAAGTAAATAGGGGTTGATCATTTCTTGAATAATAATTAGATAGAACCTACATACTCCACCTTTGAGGATTGGCTATGAGTGCATGTAGTCTTCCATCTCTCTGCATCTTTTTACATTTTGAAAAGTTTGCAAATTTTAATGTCTAAAACATAAACTAGCTGATTCCAGGAAAAGTGCAAATAAGTGTGTTTTTGTGCCCTATTTTATTTCCTCATTTTCGTCCTACTCTGCATGATCCAAATTTGCTTTCAATGTGTATCTAAATACATAATATATTACCATTGCTCTTCAACGTTCTTTTTTAATTGGAAAAAGTACTCTGGAAAATGAAGTAATAAAAAATTAACAAAAACTTTATACTTCGCTTCGTGAGAGATTGAAAGTCATTTTTATTTAAAAAGGACACACTTTAGAGATCTCAGCTTTTCACTTTTCGTGTGTATTTATGCTCATTTTTATGGGCTACTCATTTCACCATCCTGCGTCATATCCTTCAGTCAGCACTAAATAGATATAAAAAACAAGATTGGCTGAGGAAAACACGATTTTCCATTCCGCTTGGAATGGTCTGTACGAATCTGAAGGTCCCTCATCATCCTCATCATCATTCTCCCCTACTCTGCTCACAGAATATTATTCTAAATTGAATGGGCTTAGCGTGAACTAGTTTTTACTTCAGAGAAAAACAACTACAAAAATTTGTTGAAAAAAAAGAGTGAAGCAAAAGCAGTGTAGTGTATCACCATCATCGCAGTCATTACATGTACAAACAAACTCTTATCTGAAAAACCTCCCATAATAAAAAAAACACGCACGTTACACTACAATATAGTAAAACCTACATACATGAATTACAGTAGTTCCAAACTTGAAGCCATATTATTGCACATAGGATTCATATTCACAGGAAAAAAGGAAGAAGTGAAAGGAAATGAAAGAAAAAATTCCACTTTTCAAAAGGATAAAGCATGAAAGCTGGCATGTAAATCCATGTTATTAAGAGAAAAAGGAAGACTAGAAAGAAATAGAAGAAGAAAAAGAATAAGCTGTAGGTTAACTTGGTTGGTTGGTCTGGTATGTCTGTACTTTTTTCACTCTCTCTCTCTCTCCCTCTCACTCTGTCTGTCTTGTTCCTTGTAAAAATTTTACGTTAATATATTATGCCAACAGCAGTATGTTCACGGTCCATTTCGGAGTCACTTCGACTTCATGAGCATAATGACAAGCATGTCAACAAAACTAATGCACTGGTTTTCAAAAATCCTCTTTACTGACGAAAAAACGACGATGACGATGATGAGTAGACGTTGTTGTGGGTGTATTATAGTGCATTCTAGAAACATGGCTATGGTTGCTTGCAGCAGCATTAAAAAGAATAAAGAAACGAAGAAAAATAGGAACATATAAGTTGTTTGTGTACCCACGCCACACACTACTACACTGCTCCTCACTCACTCTCTTTTTCATCTTCATCCTCACCACTTCACCTTTTTCTCAGCTCGTTTATACTTATTCATATAATGTCGTCATTTGCCGCTTACACGCTGAATGATCCATGAGAGAAGCATCAACATCAGTTGTAGTGGTAAAGGAAAAAAAAGAGACGAACAGAACAAGAAGACGAAGGCATCACAGATAAAAAAATTGTAGTGGAGAGCGGATGAGTGAGGAAGAGAACAGCATTGAATTCTCCAGAGATATACTAGTGACTGATGAGAATGCATCAAGCTTGTTCTGACAGTTTTATGCATATTTTGTTTTTGCACGTCTTTTCCCACCATATAGTATGCCTATATATATATATACAGCATTTTACGCCATTTCTCTTCTTTCCTCATTTATCTGACTTGCTTATAATATTTATAAACTGAAAGGTCCCTTATTCGTAGTATACAGTTTGTAGCATCAAACTTTTTTGTGTTTTCTCTTCTCTCTAAGTTTTTATTCGACCTGAATACAAAATTTAATTCGGGGCTGGTATACCCAAGTGAGGATTTACTTTTTACCTTGCTTGGTTGCCTGCCTTTCTAGCCTTCTTTCGCCTTTCTTCTTCCTCTTTCACTGTGACTTCTTTTTTTCTAGCCTTGCCATTTAAAAATCATGTTTTCCCATTTGATTCGCTTTTTTCTACATTCATACAAAAAAGGGCTAACCTGGCAAATAAATACTACTGGACTAAAGAGTCCTTGAGCTAGACAGGCATGAATAGATTACCTATACACAGTATTTTGCACGCTACTTTACTTATCGCATCAATTTTTCTATTATGAGTGGAAAATATATGGATTCAAATGATGCAATAACTCATTTGTTGTATTTATTGATGTGTGAAAACTACCACCATTAAAAATATCTAACGATCACAAGAACCTCTCGCCATACCAAGTAAAGACCCTCTCAGTTTACACATTTGACTGAGCGAATGATAACTAGCAATTTTATTATTTATATTTGAAATGGCACCTGCGCGTATACTTTTATGATAATGTTTTATGCTCTTAAGATTGAGAGAAAGTTATGAATTTTACAAGGTTCTAAAACAAGTCATCATTTACCAATGCAGTATCATCATCATCATCATCATTATTACGAAATAACATGGAGGTTAATCAAACATACAAAAAAATGGTGGTGTATCCTTAGAACATCCATCCATCTACATTGGATCCCCTTCTTTCTTCTTCTTCTCCCCTCTTTTCTCTATCCCCCAAAAAAAATATTCTCTCGAGACAAATTTTGTAGGAAGAAATTGACGCAACGCAGTCAGTCAGCAGACAGTACACACATGTATATTTATGTAAGAATTTCGATACAAAAAACAAATTTCCATTTTGTTTTACATCCATAAATATTCAGCATGTACTCTACTCCAACAAGAGTAAAATGAAGAAGCAAGGCTAAGCGTAGCATAAAATTTCCCATTCACAGTCTTTGCCACCTGTATACGGACTCTTTAGAGAATATCACATCTATCATTATCATAGTCGTCACAAAGCAGCATTAAAATTTAAAGGCAATACGACGATAGATATTCATGCTCTTGTCTCGTTGTTGAAAAAACGACGAATTTGAAATGAACGCATGTTCATTCACTGTTACAAGTCATATATTATCTCAGAGTTGTGATATTTTGAAAAGAAAAAACGTTTTTGCTCACTGGAACAAGCTTATAAATCAGTAGGCATGTTTCTTGTGCAATCTATACTGCTTACATAAACTCAGTATATGTATAAGTATATACACTACACACACCTTCACCGTAATACAAGAAACTCTCAAGGGACTTTTTCGCTTGATTTTATCTTCATTTATGCCAATAGGTTCATTTGATGCACACGCGTCAGCAGCCTAGATAACGAGAGGAAGAGAAGCAGAGAGCATGTGTTTTTCCTCATGTTCTCATCTCTTTCTTTTTTTCTTCTTCTTACGTACAAACGTATCAAGCATGCAGTTTTACTTTCCATTCCATCTCACTTTTTATATACCCTGATATCTATCTAAAGTGTAAAAGAGTTTGACTATCTCTCTTCACTCATTCCTCAAATACATACATGCTTCTTCCATATAACCATCTTCAGCTCTTTTCTTCCACCATCTACATACCTACACTATTACATCTCCTCCTCCTTCAACGCATTTCACTTCTCACCATCCATCCATGCGAGTGAATCTCACGTTCAGTCCGATAAATAGAGAATGTATTAACGCTAAAATCTTCAAGTTAAATAACGACCACTTTTGTGAGAATAGTGCAACTGTGGAAAAAATAGCTTCCAGCTAATAACAAGCTGAGCTTGTTTATATACACCCAAAAAAAATGTTAAAATAAACTGGATATATGAATATATATAGCAGTCACGCATATCAATATACATATACACCATTTCTGGTTTCAACTTTCTTTCTTTTATCATTTCTTATTTAGCGCTGTGCAGGCAGATCTATCTATGTAAGTATGTATATAAAACCAACCGACTCTTTTTCGGTAAAGAACAGAAGAAGGAGGAGGAGGAGGATTGAGGATGTTAAAAGTAATCTACCACCATAATGTTAACAGGGCAAAGCAAGGGTCTGATTAAGTGTTTCACTTAATATGCCTATATATACATGGCGTATTACTACACTTTACCAGCACCAGCCGCATCAATCGTATATCTTAAGATTACGCAAGGGGTGAGTGAGGGAAAATAAGGTTTCCAGAGAATATCCACCATTAAGTTGAATGAAGTAGCTGGTTGTTTGAAAGACAACGAAAAAAGAGGAAGAAGCAATAAGTGCCACGATATGTCTGTCTGCATGCTAGTATGTTTTTACTTTGCCACTGCTGCTGCTATGTTCCGTCGGATCCACTACTACTACTACTCCGTGAGAGTAACATTAAGGTACATTAAGAAGGAGCTGACTTGAGCACGTCCTTTGCCGATAATGAGAGATTGCATGACACTCTGGGGCATCATAAAATTCTTTTAAAATCCTTACTTCCTTCATTCCCCCCGAAAAATAGAAGAGACATGGCCAAGTATAAAATGAAAGGGCGAGTTAAAAAAATAAGAGACAAGAGAGCAAACTATCGTCGTTCTTCTCATCATGATCATCTTCAAGCAAAATTCCTTTTGCATTTTCCATCGATGGCTAGGTCGACTTTGAAAAAAATGTGTATTTATTCCAACTTCAGTAACGAAGCACCATAGACATTTTGAAATAATCGGCATACATGAAGTGTATTTTTTCTGTTCTCACACATTGCCTACCTGTTTTTACGCTTTTTCTTTTCATGTTACTGACAATGAATGCAACGCTATACTCATTCGATTCGAGGTGATGGAGGTACTCGTTTACTATTGTGAGTTGCTATCTAATTTTTGAAATGAGCACTAAAGTGATGAAATCGAAAACTGTCGGTAGGTAGGTAGGTAGGTACATTACATAGGTGAAAAGACTCTTAAAAAGTAATTTTGGCCAAGGACACGCTGACTAACGTTTTTCAGAGAAACACAAAGTACTTCTACTACTAAAACCAACTAACTACATGCTACCACCACCAGTATTTCAGAATATATCATTCATTTAAGGAAAGTGAGGAGATACAACAAAGTGGAACAAAAAAGAAAGACCAAAAAACTGAATGCCTATTTGGGTCAAGTCAAGTGCTGTTATGCATACTAGATGCGCACTTTTTTTCTGCTGCCAGCCTTTACACATCAATCTTGAATTTCACATGAGAAGAGTTGAAGCATAGCTTAAATTCAGAAATGAAATGAGCATGCTGAATAGGGAAGGGAAAAGAAAAAGGTGTGTGTGTGTGTTTTGTAATATGTATTATGCGTTTATTTTTCATGCTCCTTTTTTATCTTTTCATCCATGCTCACGCTCTAGTTGTACATATAGTAGTATTTCATTTTCTTTTGTGTATTTTTTTTCATCCTATACTTCACAGTCAATGAACTTGGAGTATGAAATGAGAGTGTGAATTTTTTATTGTCAAGCAAGTCTTGACGGTGACAAGCACATAATATGCATGCAAAAGCATTGCTGTTACTTACTTCTACTGCTACTACTACTACCACCACACTTGACGACTAGTGTGTTATCGCAAAGAGAATTGATGCGCATCTTTACGAGCCCACGAATGAATTGATGAACAGCACAAGAAGAGAAAGATTTTATAGCTTTTTAAAGCTTGCCACAACTGCTTTAATGTAATGCGCGCATGTGTGTGTGTGTGTGTCTTTCTGTGTGCGTACTTGGTAAAAAGGTAGAAACAAATAGATAACTAGGCACACAAAAAGTAATGGAAATGCAAAAGATAAATTTTTGTCCCTATGCATACAAATGTATACATTCTGCTGAGGGGACATAATATGAAACTTATACACGTTGGTCCAACATACCTATCATCCAAGTTTTTACAAGAAAAAACTATAAAGTAGTTGGTCATATGCTTGTTCGCCATTCTACACTTGATCTCATTCCGGAAAACCTCTATGGTTTACCAAACACATCAAATCTCCACTTTTCCTTGCATAGGGAACATGAAAGAAGTTGAAACTTGAGACGAAGACTAAAACTGTTACGGTCTACTTGAAAGCTATACACTTACCCCTATCATATCATCACACACACACATTCCAGTGTGTTTACATAATATTCCTACATACATACAAATATGCATTATATCTATCAAAGATATATATCTGACATTTTGGAGCAAAATGTACAAAAAGTACCGCATCAATAATGAAGCTCCATATTTTTTTTCTGAGTAAGCAAGTAAAAAGCACTTTCATTCCTTTTCTGTTGTTTTTATCAAATGCATGAATACCAGGGAATATGATCTGTGTTTTGGAGAAAACCCACACACGTAGGTATAACGTAATGCATGTACATGTAAGAAGAAAAGTGCTACTACGCAAACTGCCACTACCACTGTTCATATCATTCCATTCGTACAAACTAAAGTGAGCTCTAGGAGAGGACATAAAGAGAATATTTAAACAGCTCCAAGAAAAAAAAGTACACCAAGAAAGAAGCTCACAAACGGCGACTGAGTGAGTGAGTGAGCGAAAGCCAAGGGAAAGGTTCTTTTTTCTCTGTTGGGAAACCCTTGGCGAAAATCTAACCGAAAGGGAATGGAATAACGGACCAAGGCCACCTCATCACGTACAAGTGTACATAGGGGGGCTCACCACACGGTATATAATTTGTGTACACATAACATGTTGTATATATCCGTATTGAATGATATGAAATCGTAAAATGTGTCTAACTGCAGCAGTACAATATCTATTTTCTGCACATCCATACATATTTATCTGAGAGACTGCTGCTGTTCCTATATGACTACGCAGTTATCATCCAAAACGAGTACTTTTAGGTAATAACACCGCAGGCCCTCCAAATTTAGTAAGTACCCAGCAAAGAAGACGCAGCATCAAAAAACCAAGAAAAAAAGTCACTAGTATATAGTATTGTCATTGTCATCAAAGCTGAAGTATGAGGGAGAGGGAAGGGATAGAGCGTATAAAAGTGTACTTTTTTATATGCAAGTAGAACCAACTAAACGAAAAATGGAGAAAAAGTACGCGACATATAGACAAACAGACCTTACTATTTTTTTGCCACAAAGACCAATGCTCTCATCATCATCGTCATCCATAGCAGAAAATTTAACAACTTCCAGAGAAACTACTGCTACTGCTACCACGGCTTCTTCTTCTTCTGCAGAGGACAAAAGTAATGGTACAGTTTTCTGAGGTGAAGGTGGTCTACAGTTTCATTCCTTACTTTTGTAACATGCAAACCCCCTTTCCCATTCTCATATTTCAGTCACATGCACTCTACTTGTTTTTCAAAACTATTTATACCAAATTGTAGATGGTAGATTGTGTTCCCATTCTCTATTCTCTCTCTCCCTCTTTCCGTCTTCTTCATCAACTTAAAAATGTTTATCTATGACAAGAAGCATAATAACGTTGTAGAGCCTGTGGGCTCCTGCCTGTTTAAGATTGGTTTGACAGAGCTGATAGGAATTGCTTATTGTGTGCTAGCTAGTGGTATGCTAATTCTGCTTAGGTATATTGACATTACATTACCTACTACAGTGGTTTCATCATCATCAGCAGTAGTAGTAGTATATAGAGGTATAAGGTAAAGGAAATCATAATTTTTCCGAGATCAGATTTGAAAGTAGCAGCCAAAAAGATATTATCCTCTTTGTTTAGTTTGTTAGTCCTCCATATAATAGCTAAGCAAGCTTTGCTCGTTGGCAGAGAGAGAGAGAAAAGCTTAGCTTATCTGGGATTGAGATTTACTTTGGTTTACCAGATAAAACAGTTTACTGTGTTCGCTCAAGGTTTTATGTTTCCAGTGGACTGAATTACACACGTGTACTATAGCACTGTCGAGTGAGAGAGAGAGAGAGAGAGAGAGAAAGAGCTGTGTTACCTAAATTCTTTATTTGTATTCAGCTATATATGCCACACAACAACAAGTCTTACTCGTGAATTTATATGGCATGATGTTTCACAGTATTCTGGAAAGAGTCAAGTACCTTGTGTGTGTGTGCAAATTTGGTTCATGTATTTTACGCTTCTCTGCAAACTTGAGAGGGTATGTATGTAATCCAAGCCAGAATATACTTTGTGCGCAGGTAGACAAAATGAATGACCAGCAGATGACGTAAAATAGATTAGAAAATTAAGTACTTTCATTGCCACCTACTTCTCACCATGTAAAATTTCCTTTTCATTCATTAAACCAAGGGCGTGACTATAATTGTCTTGTATTCCCGCTAGTTCAAGATCAGACTTTGCGAGTTACACCGTTCATATTTTAGTTTGCCTTGCCTCTTTATATGGCAAGTTCTGAGGTAACATTGCAGTGTTTTCAAGGAGAAAGTGTGATTTCTCACAAGTGCTCTTAGAACATTTCGTGCTAGTCTGCACCAAAATTACACAAGTAGCAAGAAGCACCTTAAGGGACTAAAAACTTGTGCGCTCTTGCTAAGCAAATCTCATATTATACATATGCTACCATTTCTGCCAAGACTTGCAGAACACTCTTGGTTTCTCCTTTCTATTTTATTTACATATATCTCTAGTGTCCTTGTCTCTTCAAACTTGTTACAAAACTATTGAATCCTTCTAATTACAATATTTCAAGATAAATAATCTATGAGCCTCGGGGGGTTTCCTAATCATTTGCAAACTTGCACACATTTGGATAGAGACTCATGTCTGCTGAAATTGTCCAAAAGCTTATACTAGTCCTGTGGATAAGTCTGACAAGATTATTGAACCCATCAACTTGAACTCAAGAGATTCCAATGCGCTTATACTTATCAGTACAGTATCCTCGTCATATTTAATTCATATGTACACACTACAAGATGCACGAGAATAATAGCTGTGCTTTATAATTTTACCACAAGAATGTCTTCACCACAATCACTTCCACGTGCAGCTTGTGGAAGAAGCTGTTGATAACCTAAACCAGTCAATCAAATTAATCAGCACTCAGCGTCCGCTTATCTATGCCAAAGCTATCCCACCATCACCAGAATACTAAAGTTTCTCTTTTTAATGCATGCTGTTTTATTATACCACCAAGTCTACAACAAAATGGAGAGCATCTTTCGCAGATATGGCAGTTGAAGGAACTTTTGTAAGAAAATTGCCGAAAATCTTAATAGCAAACAAACATTGATGAAAAGTTTCTTGATCACTCTCACCGCTCTTCTTTGGTTGTTTGTTTAAACTTCCCAAGCAACTTTTCCTAAGGAGAGAGCGAGGAAGAAGGATGGATTTTACTCTTAGAGTAATTCATATTGCACTTGTTTATACTTTATACATACAATATTTAAGTACAAATATTATCAGGAAATCTGTGCATAAACGAAATGTAAGGTATACCACACATCGACAAGTTTGATGAAGGAGGAAAATTATCTGTCAACTTATTTGTTGAGCTTTCTGGCTAATTAGCTGTTGAAATATGAAACATAATGTGTTGGTTGGCAAAGCTTTTTACTGCTACCGACAGGGATTACACGAGCTCATGTGAAAGATAGATGAGAAAACTTTATCGAGATTTCTACGTATATGTGTATGTGTTTTTGTTTACCTAAAGTCGTAACGAAAGACGTTTAGTAGCTCGTAATGGAAACTCAAAACGAATATTATTACGGATATGAAAATGAGCAAACAGTATCAAATTTCTAAAATTTATCCCACAAACTAGCTACCACAAATCTATGGTAAATTGAAGACTATGCATGATGGTTACATTGTCGTCAGTAAAACAATTTGAGTAGTACAATCGCAATAAATGAAAGAGAAATTTCTACCGCTTCGAAAGGAAAAAAATAAGGGTATAAAAACAATTTGTGAAATCTTCAAATTAATTTCTTTCCATAACTGTCGCTTTGACTTTATCAAATGCAACATTAATGAGTTTACATCAACAGTAAGATATATTTTATTTGTGCTTACGTTCATAAACATTTTATCCGTCAAAATCATTTTCTGCGAGCAAAAACACGGAAAAACTTTGTTGAAGAATGATAGGAGCAAAAAAAACATCTTGAAAAAAATTAAAGTAGTCGATAGGGAATACTAATCTAAACAAAACAAAATTTAGAGCCCATTGCAAATGAATGTTTTGACAGAGAAAAAGGAAAGAGCGTGAATGAATGCAAAAATTTAGAGAGGCAAGAGAAAAAGGGATTTAAGCCTCTCGATGTCAATGTAATTTCCCATTCTAAAATGTTTTTCAAGAGACAAAACGAATTAGAGTCAGGAGGAAAACGCACATAATTTCATCATCATGCCAAACAGTATTTGGATACAGATTGTATAGTAGAGACTAGAGACACTTGAGTGGCTCGTCGTATCATGTAAATGTATTACTAAACTGAAATGAATAGCTGAATTCAATGAGCTAATCTTGAATTTACATCAGCAAACTATTTGAAATGAGTGCCACTTGTATCATTTTATTTTTTTGGATAAGTTAAAATTGGGTTGCCAACCTTTTTTCCAACGAGCCGTTGGAGAGTTACTTGACATATTTTACCACAAAAAAATTAGTCTCTTCATCTTCTATTCCTTTTTTACCATCACCGTGTATGAAAGCAGACTGGGTGTCTGTAGAAAATGAAGAGCAACAAAAACAGGCTCGTTCATTGAAAACTGCTACTGGTGTGCGATGTGTGCTTTTCATAGCTCTGGCTACGAGCCCAAAATTTCAAAAACTTGGTTTAGGTTTTGTTAAATTCATTGTAGTGCCTTTTTAAGATATGATAATGAAATGCAATACATAAACTAGAGTAAGACGAATAGAGTATATTTTTTTATACAGCAGCAGCAGAGCCCACAAAAAGGTCTACTCAACCGTTTTTCCTTTAAAAACAGTGTGTGTATACTAGAAATGCATGGCTATATCTTCTCTTCATATACTGTTTGCCTAATTGTTTGTTTACTACATGAAACAAGAAGACGAGTGAGATTTAATTGGCGAGTAAATTACTCTCCTTCAATTACCTCTACTCAAAAGGCTCAGTTACACAAAAGGCTCTCTTCTCCGTTTCTACATTATGTGTGGCTGTTTTATTTCAAATTTGATGAAATGAAGTTTACAAAGTAGGTGGGTTGGTCAAGGGTATATGTATTATAATTACTCATAGTAGTATACATTTTGAATCTATTTCAGCTACTAATTACGATGAAAAATTACTGTAAAATAATTAATAAAATTGGATACTGAATTGAATTTCCTAAAAGTGCACACTTTCATACATATACATTATACATGTATTGAGATTCATCGACTGAAGGATTTTATTGTAGGCAAACAAACAAACAAATAATATACTTTGAAGGTAAATGGTATTTTCAAAAGCCAAATTAACTTTTACTTCACTCAACCGTGTGTACCTGAGCACTTACGATTAGTAAACATATCTAACATACCGTGAATTTTATGATGACACTATCAGTTGCTTTTACCGGCCTTTAATAATAATAATTATTATCAAATTGCTGTTCAACTTTGTAAGTGCTATCCCATTTTCCAAATGGCAAAAGATAACGCACGCTGTCGCTTGTGCACATTTCCTACTTTTCTGTATTTTTAACTTTTTAAACAGCAATCACGTGTTATCCTTGTTTGCAGTGATTACGTTCAATAATTTGTTCATCTATTTCCCATTTGTAAAAAGTCAGTCAGGCATTGCTTTTCCTTTCTCCTTTTGTTCGGATAACGTCTAGTATGACAAAAGTGGGAAAGGGTAGCATTAAATGGCACTTTATGTCATACGTGCAAAAATATTCCAAACAATGCCTATTTAATAGGTGGGCACATGAATAGGGTACATAATAATAATGAATGTATGTATGTATGTATGCATTCTCTTATCTACATGTAACATCATTAGTTTCCCGTGTAACTGCATGGCCAAAGATGCTTAATCTTTTGGCAACTGTTCTACGATGAAATCTGAACAAAACTAAAGTTTACCATGATTTTTCCATATCAGACAAAAAGGCTAGACGTACCCTTACTTCCCAGAGAGATATACGATCTGTCTGGTATTAAGTGTTGGAGAGCTGCACTGCACCATCAACGACTACCACCAACTATACTACTACAAAACCGCTACCTCAATATACATATTAGCATTACATATCGCATAGTTTTTTTATCATTACTTTGCAATGTAGTAGTAGTAAGTGGGCACAAAACCCTCCTTTCAAAAGGCACTCTTAACTGAGATTATGGCAGCATGACATGGGATATCATTATTATCTTGAAAAAGCATGAAAAAGAACATCATGATGATCATCAGCATAGTCGCCCTCGTCATCATCATCATCCTCATCAAGTGTTATTTTGCTACAATCACATATCCGTATCATATCACGTCACTAATGCGCATTACATTTTGTGTGTGTGTGTCTGTGTCTGTTCTTAGGAAAGATTACTTAAGGGCCAGTAGGCCAGTGATAAGTACTAATAGCTGTGTACGTACGTAACCAAAATTTCTGGTGGAATGAATGTGAAAGATTTTTTGGAGGAGATATTACGCGTTTCTCCCCAAGTTGCAACCCAAGAGACTTTGTTTTGCGATATCCACTTGGCGGAATAAATTCTATTGTGAAAGTTTTTTTTTCTTCTTCTTTTCTTTTTGTATGGATGAAAGTAAAAGGAGAAAACCAACCACCATTACACACAAGGCCGCGCAATATTAAACAAGTATCTTTTTTTGGACTACTCAAGCAAGCTTATAGGTTGCTTGAAGAAAATACAAATCTTAAAGAAATGAGCCTTTTACTTCTTTCCTTCCTTTCTGCTTTGGTGGCTGATTTGATAGCTTTCTTTGTCTGTATTCTTGAGATATTTCTGTAACAGATAGATCTTGGGTGTCGGTGACGCTGCTGGCCTTAGTGTTAGGAAATTCTGTACATTTTTTTGCATGTGTATATAGTATATCTACGTATACCTAACTATAAAAGATACCGTTACGCCAGTATTTTTATCTTATGTACTTAAGGGTACACTACTGTGAAATAGTACAGGAAAGGCGAAAACACAAATAAGCGAGACTTGTGAATGCAAAGCAGAAAAAAGGGAAAGGACAAAAGAATAGAGTGCAACGAGCCAACTAACTTTTTGCCTATCTCGATGGCCTAAATTCAACTCAACATTTCCCTTCCCATCATTTGGACAATTTGCGTCTCTTGAATCTCAATTGTCTTTCCAATTCCTCAATGGAAAAAGATTGCTGCTATGCTTCTACTATTATTATTACTACAACTATTACACACTTTTTTTTCGCAAAAATTCTTATTACTGCTGCGAACAAACTCGCAATAAAATAAGGTATATAGAAAAGATGTACTTTTAGGTACGCATGTACTTTATTACTACTACTGGCACGGTTATTCGCAACTAAACTTGTTTCCAGACTCCCATTAGAGAAAAACCGTTGGGAAGGCGTGATGAGAAAGTTTTTTACTCTTCTTCTTTCCACACAGCTAACATTAATAAAACAATGTCAGGCAGTAGTAGCAAAAAGTGTTGTATAATAACAATGATGATGTAGTCTTTTCCAAATGACGTGATTTTCTTATAGCCATGCAATATCAACTGAGCATTTAAGAGAGAAATCTGAAAAGATGCTCGTGTTTAATTCACCAGGGGTTTGTCAAACATCCTATAAAATTATCTTTTAAGTGAATCCTTTGGAGATGTCAAAATATATGACAAAAACATGATTACTGGACGTATTTTATCATGTCAGTATATGCTTTAATAAATGTTTCGCAAATTTCAAGCAAGTTTCAGTTGTACATGTATCACTGCTTACTGCCCATAATATATGATATGTGTTCCAATTCCACTTTTGTACAATACAAAACAGCAATTTTGTGGCAGTAGAAGTACCAGGAAATAATCAGTGAAAGTTTTTTTTATTACTTGTTGCAGATGCACATCTACTATGGAACAATAATGGATGGACCCCGGAATTCATATGGAGGACCAAGCAAACATCAATCTTGACACAAAAACTCTGACAAGCTGTAGGATCGTCTTACCTGAAAAAATACAGAAAACATTTCATCTTATTTTAAATTGTTAAAACTGATTGAGTTAGTTAGAAATTGCAATAAATAAACATAACAGAGCCGGATTAAAAAAAAGCAAAAGCTGTTTGGTGGGGCTTAAATCGAAAGCTACAATTCTATTTACGTATCTGCTCAATGAATAGTAATTTCATAAAGATTCGCCATACTTAAAAAGTAATATCGCATGTTTCGTTAGTCAGTTTTATCGTCTTTTATTTACCATAAATTTGCCATAAAATGCAAAGAATAATTAAAGATTTTTATACTCTACAATCCGTAGTTGGTAGCGTACAACTATTTAATCGAGAAACATCTTCACTTTTGGAAGCATGTTGTCTCTACGAAAAACAATAAATATTATTTGTAGAAATGCGTGGGCTTAAATAAACAATATAGACACCCAAATGCAAGCATAAGCAACTACTGCTGTTTAAGTGCACATCTTTCACAATGCAATATCCGTTTGCATTGTGCTCACACAGACAATTTGGACAGAAAATGTAACAATACTACTATACAACTCGAAGCTCTACCCAGTTCCAGTAAATGTCTTCACCAGAACATCCGTCCATGAAAAGAGAGAGAGAGAGAGACATGGCTTGGTTTGTTCTCCGAAGGACGAATGAGCGAGTGATAAAAAAGTACGCCAAAAAAAGTTACCCAGTCGCAGTCATTCAATAAGACTGACCTCAATCCTCTTGAGACACGGAGGAATTAATCTCATTGTGATGTATTGAATTCAGAACTATGTGGCTTTGAAAGTTGTAAAATAACTATAATTCCTTTTTTTTCTTTTCTTTCTTCTTTCAGAGAATGATGATCACGACAATGATAAAAGCTAGAATACTATAAAGTTACTATATATAAATCTTTAGTACATACATACTTATGCACATAAAGATTTATATATAATCATCTGAGTAAAATCATCGACAAAAAATAAAGACAAAAAGTAAAGGAATTCCCTTTGCGCCTTTTTTTCTTTCTCTCTCACTCTTCACTTCAACAAGATGCTCCATCACGCAACATGAAAAGAAAAGGCTTAAAAAGAAAATACGATAACTAGAGTGTGTAGACCGTTATATGTGGCGTGGCGAGTGCTTTTTTTGGAAACTAGTACAACGTTCCGCACATTTTTTTTTTCGAGGAAAAAACTTGTTCGTATATTTAACAAGAACGCATTAGAAGTGAATAGTGATGTATGGACAGACATAATATTATTACGTTCATGTCACTCATCACAAGTAGTAACATTCAAAACACTCTCCATCATTATTTTTCCGCTTGCTCGTGTATAGAGCACGACCAAGAAGAATTCAATGACTGTAAAAACGAAAAGGGGAAAAAATACATAAAAACTTGTATCATCAGCTCCATCATCATCATCGTCATGATATTGGAGCTTTTAGCTTTTAATGATAACATCCGTGAAGACAGATGAATGCCTGTTTTTTATACATATGACTTTGGGAAATAGGAATATACCTGCGTACATGCAACCAAACTCTTTCCCATTATGAGGGCGTTTAGTAGCCTATACTGTTAAAAAAGTACCTACCTATCTACCAATAAAATGGCTGTAACAACAGTACAATTAATGCATATATCTCCTTTCCTTATGCTTTCATTTGCTTGCTTATTCTTATCATTAATGCGTCTGACGCAGCAACAGTAGTAGTAGTAGTTCCAGTGGTTTTTATACCACAGCAAGAAAATTTGTTCTTTCTTCTTCTTCTTCTTCTTTCTATAATTGGAAATATAATTAGTACGTGCTCGAAAGTAAGGAAAAAACCGCTTTGGTCTTCTGCACGTCATTCTTTGGTGTCATCATCAGACCGTCTTGCACCACCACTACCATGCGAGAAGAAAAAAAAAATCTGTCATTTTAGCGTAGTTTTTCAACTCTTTCATCGAAAATTGGGACTATGCGGAAAGAACAAACGGAAGAAGGAAGGCCGTGGAAAAAATTGAGAAAAACATGAGATCCTCAATTTTAACAAATGAACCTCAAAAAAAGTATGTATGAAGGCAAGTAGTATAAGTTTTAATTGTCTTTTTTGTATAAATAGTATTTACCAAGGTATGCATATATTCTCCTCACATTTGTTTAACGAAGCGAGCAGATTCTCCGAGAAATTTGAGCCTTTAACTACACCCTAAATTAAATATTATAGAATCTTCATAGTTTTTAAGTGGATTCCAAGAAAAAAAATCTTCTCAAAGTGAAAACTTTTCTCTTCATTATTCTCCCAACGAAAAATAATCAGTGCAGCTTCATCGCATTTTGAGAAAATCAGTCAAATTTTACTTTTAAGTATACCTGTAAAGCAAGTAAATTTCAGTTGTCTATAGAATGCATTTTTTTACAAAAAAAATATTCTTCTGTCCAATTAGTAGTTGTAAACGTATTATTTTTGTACGCAAAAATTTGATAATTACATAGCGTAACTGACTTCCTCTGCACAACCATTTTTTTTTACAAAATACTGCTCTATTATATTTCTAAGAACTCAATTGAATTTTGTAAATACGCTTGTTCTGTTGAAGCATAATATACAAAATGTTAACAGTCCGAGAATTATGATGAGTACAAAATAGTAAGCCCAACAATTACAAGTTATTTTACAATTTTAACCTTCCTCGAACCAACTAATTTGTTCACGCCCCAAACAGATTACTGTATACATAAAAAGGAAAGCAAGTTGGTAAAGAATTGGAAATAAAAACCCCTTCCTTTTTCGTAAGTACTACCTTACATGAAATATCCAACAAGGAATAATATTCTTGCAATAAAGCTTATAAACATTTGCTGCTCTCTGGCATGAATATTTCTTTATATTTTTTTACTGCAACGAGTTATATTGTAGCAAATAAGGCACAAAACAACACAACTTTGCACAAAGTAATTCCCCAGACGAAAAACCAAGTCGCTGAACACTACTACTACTACTACTTTGCATTTAAAAGGATACATAAAGATTACGTGCCACCTCTGCTTACATTTTTATTAATCTTTTTTGTGACGGACAAAAAAATTCCTCCGTCCTACTCCAGTAGTAGGCTGAACTGTTTGGAAAATTTTTACTGCTCTGCTTCATAATGCATAGGTACATAATATACTCATCTATGTATGTATGTACAGTAGTTTTTATATCTGCTCAATGTTGTTTGCCTTCTTTTTCTTGTTCTTTTTTTGTATCATACTTGTCAACATTAATTTTAGACTGGAAAATTTGCATTTGAAAATAATTATCTCATTATTTTTATGGTTTCGTGACAGGATTTCATAAGTTTCTCCATGCAGTCATATAACTGTCAGCATTAAGGAAGTGAAACTGCTGTTGTATGGATAAAAAGGGGAGGGAAGATGAAGGCTACATGGTAAGATGGTATGCTATTTATGGTATGTATATCGTCTACAAGAGTACATTAAGACGGCAGTTGGAATGAAAGAAAACACGCTTTTCTTTTTCTGTTGGTTTGGCGTATTTTTCATATTGCACACACAAGAAAAAAACAACTTGGTCTCTAACATTCCTAGTAAGTCCCATGGCGTGCAATTTGTGAAGAGGACTGTGACTTGAGAGCTTTCCCTTTCCTTTTCTGGCATTTTTTAAAACAATTTGCTCCACTGGACCTGCCTTCCTGCCTTTCTTACGTCTTCGTTCCGCAGACTTTAAAAACTAAGTATTTTGTATATTTATTTCTGCTCTGCTTGTTTGCCTCTGCTACCCCTACCCCTGCCATTATACTGCGTGTGACTTCTTTTTTTTTGCTTCGCGTGTACTTGCTCAGTTTAACTTTTTTTGTACTTGTTACTACTTTATTTTCCTGTTTGTCTGCTCCATGTTCTCCAAGAAAATTTTCAATTGTATACATTTTTAAGTGTGGATACAAAAAGTTTACATACATTTTACACGTAAAATACTCATAATATGCAAGTCATACAGCTGTCTGTGTATAAAAGTTTTCTTATGAATGGAATTTAAAATCAAAATGACATCACGCCTTTCTCCCTCTACCAACTTGTTTTTTTTAAAGGAGCGACAAACGCGTACATAAGGAAAAAAAGTAGGTCGGCTCATTTTAGCTTCTCTCTCTCTCTGCCTTTTTATTTCCAGGGGAAAAAAGCTTCTTATTCTGCCTCTAGCCCATTATCATGATGTGTCATTGTGTGTAAGTAGAGAGAAACTCATACAACTCAGAGAAATAATCAAAACCAAAAGGCTTGGCAGATTGGGAGACATGTGAAACCGTACCATACTTACTTGAAAGCACTTACTACTACTTTCCCAGTTGGTAGCACTGAGCAAAAGCCTTTTTATTATTATTTTTAATATTTCATTCAATCAATTCTCTACTTTTGGCAAGTTGCTAGAAAGAAAGTGGTTTGAGCAAATATATCCACCTATGTATATATACTTTCCCTTCTTCCCCTTCGTCTTCTTCCCTGAAGGGAGATTACTTCATTCAAACGTGTGATTTTAAATTTATCCGTCATCTCACTCAAATGAGTTCAAGTTTACTTACACAGTCGACTTTTAGATTGTTTACTAAGCTCAACGCAATTTTGTGAAGAAATCGAACACGCCAAATAACACATAATGTAAAATGTAGGGTAGGTACATACAAGTATAAAGTAATACGAGACATGGACGAAATCAAATGTCATACGATTGTAGATTCAACTTTTCTGCAACTTACGTAGTTACTTGTTATGAGCCCAACATCAAACACACCAGAAAAAGAGAATGGACATGCCAATAAAAGTGAAACATACAAAGTACATGCATAGCAGACCACAACATTGTGTAACTTTTGCTTTGATTTAGGTAGATTCTTATCAAACATGTTGTTTGCTTACACACATATCAGTGTAGGAGAAAGCATGTATATTTTGTATGTGACCAGTACAGTCATCGTGTTGTCTTCCTCAGCTTTTATTTTCCTCCTCTATTTCACTGGACTCTTTTTTTATATACGCGTTTGTGCTTTAGGGAGAAAAAGTTGGAAGAGAAAGCAAGCGGATAAAAATTTTCAATTTAGTGAAAGCGTGAGCAAGGAAAATGGAATTAAAGTGGTGTGACCATGCCGTGCCATTCAATTTGGGTGTAAGTAAAGAAAAATTTCAGTTTCTTTTCGGAACATTGGCAAAAAAAGATGTACTACTACTACCAGTCACCAATGCACTGGTATTATTATACAGTTGGTTGCTTAAAAAAAGTACAGTTTTTTTGAAAGTGTTCATTCGTGTTACTGGCATGATGATGAAACACATTACATTCTTGTTGAAAAGTGTGTACTGTAGCGAGTATGAAAGGGCAAAAATGTAATATTATGTGTGTCTGATGTGTCTACTTCTTTTGCCTGCCCTTTTTTTCTTCATGTGACTTTTTTTCCGAGTGACCAAATGCTCTCATTTTTATCTTTTCACTTTATGACTTTCTTTCCAACAATACAGGAATGTTCTCATGACGAAAAAAAAAATTCACTGCATTATTCAAACTTGGTGAAATCTCTTGAAAATGGAGGAGTTTGTAGTTGCACATTCGCATTTATTTTGTACAATTACCTAAATACGCCATTTTTCACTTTTACAGAAAACTTGTACTGACGCTTCCACTACAATAACATTGTTTTCAACTTTTATGTATGTAAGTGATTTGAAACAAAAAAAAAATGCTCATGATATGACAAAGTTTTTTTTTTGCAAAAGAAGTTGCAAAGTTGAGACTTCTCCAATGTTTTGGCTCACACGAACATACACAATACTGCTGTTAGTGGCCATGCTTCTGCTTGAAACACTGGCAAAATTAATGTTTGCGTCATTATCAATTTCTTCTAAAGTAATCAGTGAAAAGTTAGCGAATTTCTTTTCTTTTGTAGGAAAAATTAAGCTTAATGAATGTCGAGTACCCGTCTACACCAATCTAGCCAGAGTTTTTTTTCGTCACAACAGTTTCTTTTCCGTTATTGTATTTAGCAGAACTTACTAACTGATTTTAGTTTAATTATGTCTATTTTTCTACTTTTTCATTAGTTCATTTTTTTTCTTGCATTCAAAGTCACTCTGAAATAATCTGCTTTTGCAATGTTTTTAATATTCTTCTTGAGTCATTATTAAAGAAAACTCCCACTCATATTAATATTTAAGCTACACGTTTAAGTTTATTTTTTTGCTGATGTACCTAGCTGAAAACCGTTATAGACATCTGCGAAATTTAAAAGACGACATTTCCTACTAAAATTAATATCTTCCCCTTTCAAAGATTTCCACATTCCAGCATCTTCTCTTTTTTTCTCCTTTTATTGGTACACTCTGCAATATTTACTTGTGGTATCAAAAAGGAATGAACAAACAGCCAGAGAAGCGGCGGCAACAGGACATAATCATCATAAAATAACCAACAGGATACCTAGCGCAGTTTCAGTCACACAGATGAGAAAGTCCAAGTAAAAAGGACGAAAACTACTAAAGGAAAAGGAGAGTACCACCACCACCAAACCACACATATTATATATCAACAAAATGCACATAACATCAAATGCATTACGTTTGAATGGAGAATATTGCTGCTGTTTATGCAATAGATTATACTATACGTGTGTGTACTGTTTATATGCACATGAAAGCAATGGCAAGAATACACACATAATATCTGACATCACCAAATAAGTTTACTTTTGTGGAAACTAGCATTCCTTTTTATTTCCTATCCACCGTCATAAACATAGGTTTCTATATACACATTCTTTTGTACCATGCATGCTTTCATGTTGTATGATACATACCATCAGAAGACGAAGAAAAAAAAAGATTTTTTGCTATTAAATCCAACAGTCAGAAAATATATGTGTTGCCATTATAGGCTTTGTAGCTGTTGTTGGCAGTTTTGGGACTTACCGGTGACTATGATGTATGAGGCATTGCCGTTCCATCGCGTCGTCTTAGCCAAGAGTTTTTGGCCTACTGGCAGCAGCTAGTACTACTTTTTTTGCCTTACATTTTGTACATAATACTATGGGCAATCCTATACTTTATACCCAAAAAAAGTATACGTAGGTATGTACATTAGTCTATATAGTGTACCTATTTGCTGCAAAAACTTGTCTCAATACATTGTAAAAAAATATATGTATATGCTACCAACAGGAAAAGCAATGTGCGGTAATACCACTTACTTTCAAAGATTTTTCTTCTCCCTTCATTTCCCCGTCCTTCATGTCTTCAATATCATTATTACACCTACTTAGAGAAGCAGGTAATATTAAGTTAAGGTAACCTCTTTTACCTTCCCCGACCGTCTACAACAATATTTCTCCCTTGAAATGATGATGACGATCAGAACGGTGATGATGAAAATGATGATGGTGGTACCTTAGCGAAAAATGGTAGTGCTACTAGTAGTAGTAATAGAGGCAAGTTGAAAAGATGAGCAAGATGTATCCTTCATCTCATTGTCAGTGTGAGGCAGCAACACCTTCACGCCATCGCATGCTCCATACTACATGCTATAAAGTTTCACCAGCAGATATAGACTTGAAAAGCCGAAATGGAAGGACGAAAAAGAAAAAAAAGGATCACCGTAGCTTTGTGTTATTTTGCTTGATGTTAGTGTATGGCAGTGTACTATATACTATCTTTCTGCAAACAGATATTTATTACCTGAAAAAGTAAAAAGATACTTTTTCAAGCTACTTTTGTGTGTGTTTTGAAGAGAAAACTAGATCAATCGACTTCAGTAAAGAGGATTTCAGTGCACATCAGCTCAGCACACATATATAATAAGATGAAATGAATGCCTACAATACAGATCTTCTTTTCGGGACTACTACATACCTAATGCTGTTTTGTATCATAAAAATTTAGGCTACATGTCTAATTCAAAAATTGGATGCGTGCTAAATGTGCACTCAAAGTAACGTGTGAAGACAGATGGCCTACAACTTCCTATCCAGTGTGTAGGTGTGTGCAAAAGTCGATGGGTAGTAGTAAGGTAAAAGAAAAGAAAAGGAAAATTGATGATTGTACAGGTTGAAGAATATTTTTTCGAGGTAATCTCCGTCTTTGAGACATATGTACACACGTGAAAAAGATAGTTATCCAGCTCTCCCATGTCCCATTTTTTGATACATACTGCTTGAATACACAATCATATCAAATAGGTATACAAGATAAAAAAAATATATACACACATATTTAATGTCATGCCGTGAAGATTCTTGTCTGCTGCGTGGTGTGTGTGAAGACATGTGGCAGTTGTTTGAAATGAGGTGTAGTTGTTCCAAACTGGAATCCAAGAATGAGACGGAAGTAACCACGTAAGGGATCAAAAAAGATCTGGTAATACCCAAAACACCAAGAGTATTATTACTGTGGGAAGTAAAGAAGCAGGGAACTCGTGAGAGCGAAAGAGAGCCCACCACCAACACGCACACACACATACATACAGGCAAGTCGAGCCAGACCAGGGAGAGCTGATCTGAATGGAACGGCTCAGCTACTTTTCGCCTACTGGGGAACTGGTACAGAGTATGTACAGAGAAAAGGAAAAAAATGTTACGTCTTGTTGTCATATTTCAAGAGATAAATAAATACATACATGGAAAGAATCATTTGCCCCATAAGCTGTTTTTTCTCTCCTTTTTTGTTCTTATATTCCATTAAAATGTGTTACATTAGTTTACGTTTTTTCTAACATTGAACTGTCCTCTTCTATATGCATTTGTACATGTTATTTCAACTAGCATGTTTTCCAATGAAAACATACACTGTTCTCCTTGGAAAGTCGGGCATATTTTTTTTCAAACAAACAAACTTCAGCCTTGTCTAACCCTATTAGTAATACCGAAACAGTGTCCTTTTCGTTGGGAGAAAGAATACTCAAAAAAAGAGAAGTGTGTATTGTCTAGCTCTCTTCTCGAGATTTTCAAACGTCCTCCTCTGTCTCATCTTCTTTGTTCTGCATCCGATTTGTTTGTATTACACAGCATTTGCATCCACTACTACTACTGCTTGTTAGTATATAGTACCATTGAGCAACTGCATAAGTTTGGGGTTTTTTCCAGTAAACAAAGTGGAAAAGCCTCTCAGAAAAAAAGAGAAAGCAGAAGCTGAAAAAATGCGCTTGTTTTTCCTACTACTGCTATCGTTATTACTGTGGAGAAGAGTAGTGTTAAGGGAATTGAAAGTAGCAATGTAAGGCCTTCAGCATCTATATGAGAAACAGCAGAAGCGTTGGATGTAGACTTGAGCATCCTTTTTCTTGTCCTGTTATTATTAGAGTGTGCAACATTCATGAGGACTCCCAAAGGATGAGATGCCGTCTGCTTACGTGAAAAAGAATGTATGGACGGACGGACGGACCAACCGACCAGGTCTTCACAAGGCGATGATGATGATGATGATGATGACGTGTGTCCTATATGTACTAGCTTTCTTACTTTTTCAAAATATTCATGAAAAATGTAATGTGCTCAACTGCTGAAATAACAGAAGCAGGCAAGAAAATGGATGCATAATAAATGTCTTTATTGACGTTTTGCAAACTTTTGACAGAAAATTTATCGTGAAATTTTATGTATGGAAGGAGAAACTCTGAGAATGAAGACGTCATGCGTCACATAAGACGCGATAAGATTGAAATGTTAAAAGGTGTATTTCAACGAATTATTTATCTTTTTAGGTAAAATTACCGAGACCTCGTCAACTTTGGTAATGCAAGTTGAAACAATATATAGCATTGCATTAAAGTACAACGATTTTCAGCGAGTGAATTATAGCTTCAATTTCTTTTATTTATTTAGTTCACGTTTTCACCAGGTCAGCAGTAATATGAAAAATTGTGGCGCTTCAAACAAAAGCATACGGAGAATAAAGCAAGCACTACTTTTTGCTTATTTTTCTGATCAAAAATTAATATTTGTTCGTTCACGTAAACGCAAGTCATGAAATTTTGCAGGAATAAAAATAGACTTCTGAGGCTGCGGAGGCGCGTAAATATGCGAGCTTTGGCGTACTACCTCATGATTTTTTATTATCGTTCTGGAAGAATATTAATAAAAATCCAAATCTACCGATAATGCAGAAAAACAACTCTTGCATACCTGTATGAACTTTAGTATTTTACAAAAATAGCAAATATAGTACAAGCTTGATTTACTTAATTTTGCAGAAAAGTATTACACTTTTATTTTCTGCAATATTCTGACGCATAAATGCCAATAACAATACTTAATACCTTTGCGTCAGTAAAAAGAACAGTTTTAGCTCTGATTAATTTTACAAAACACACGTCCGCAACCATCAATAGGAAACACTATAATAATAATAATCGTCTGATTAATACAATAACCAAAGTTTGCGCTTTTATTATCACTTTATGGGAGAGCTTGATTAAAACTTAAATCAAGCCAACGCTCTCGCAGCTGCCTGAAATTCTCGTATTTTTTAGCCTGAATAAAATGAAACTAATGTTCATAAACTCACAAACAACATCCCTTTCTGCTGATCTATTAACATTTATCGTAAATATTCAATTTTTAATATAAACACGCCAATGCTAGGAAAACGGTATAAACTTGAGCAATTTGATGTTGGTTTAACAAGCCAAACTATAAATGATTTTCCGAAGGTTAACGACATAATAAACTCGTTGTCTTTCACTTTCACGAACGAACTCAACCAAATACATGCATACAAAGAAAAAATTCAGCAACCAAATTTGAGAAAAACCAAATACAAGCTGGCTTTAGAAAGAAATACTATATGCGACGATTATGATTATAATGCTAGTAGTAGTAGTAGTATTGCAAGGTTAAAGCCAAAAAAGTGATCCAAATTCTATAACATATTTGTTTGCTACTGTGTACTTTTTTTTTAACTTGAGGCACCACCATCATCCCTCCCAGTCCTCCACCACTTCATACAGTCGGCTAAGTTTGTAATAAGAGTCATCACGGCAAATATATGCGTAATAATGTCTGGTATGAGCACACAACCTCATTTTGAAATTACGTATACGATTTGTTTTACGACTTTTTTCTGACTTTTTTTTCCGCCAAGCCATATCTTCCACCGTTTTCACTGAAAAGGGATACTAGTATGGTGGTGGTTGTATTGGCGGTGGTTTTGCACATGGTTCCACTGGCATGTATGGCCTTATAAATTTCAACACAAATTGAGTTTTCTTCCTTTAATTTGGCAAGAGTCAGCAGTGGTCGTTTCAACCAAGACTAGCACTGCCTCTGGTAAATGTTATTTTTTATATTTGATTTGAGATCATGAGTGCTTGGATATGTCCTTTATTGCGCTACTCTCTGGCTCATATCGCTTTTCTCCATACACACTCACTCACAGCCACATACATAATACGACGACAGCGTCGGCACGGTGGTATAGTAGATGAAGTGGAAAAGGATGAAAGTGGTGCGTTTACCACTTAGCCCACTTTTGTTGCTCTAGACATTTTTTAGTATGTTTTTTTTCTCTCGCAACACTACACAGGCAGACACTGACAAAAAAAATACTCCTGATCATTTTATATTTCCAGAAAATACTTTTCTTCGCTGATATACTGGTATCTATTATGGTGGTGGCGGTACGCATTGTAACTTTTTAAAACTACCCAATCCTTTAAAACGATGATGTTGACGGTGGTGATCATGCTGATGATAACCGAATAACGGATGCTATATTACCTAGATATATTTTGTAAGTGGTATAGAATATAAAAGTAGCAATATGTAGGAAGGGTAAGTTCAATTTCAAGCATGATGCCATTCAATAGATCATCAAACGAAACTCACAATTTAGATTTTAATGGTGCCACATGCCTTGAGCTTTTCGTCTTACTTGACTCGGCGGCATTACAACCTACATATCTCTAAACTTTTTATGGGATCACATTTAACACTTTAAATTGCACTTTTGAATTTGTACTATGGCAAGAATGTGTGTGTGTGGTGTTATTTTGATGGTGATGGTGGTGGTGGCAGACACGAGCGGTGGTGAGAAAAAAAATACGTTTATATACAACGCATTGGCCCGATAACTATGAAAATATTATGCAATTTTCTTGTTCAGTTTTCATTTAGAATTTTCTTCAATTTCACGTTTATTACAGAAAGTAATTTTATAATCAGAGTATTTCTTTATTAAGTTTGGAGCTACACCATGAAAAATTGTAAAATTTGCAATTTCGCATACCACATTAAGTTTAGTAGTTTACTTTTGTTAACCTTGTACACGGTCGGGAATAGCATTCAAGAAGTGTACATGTGTATCTGTTTAAAATAGACAAAGAGTAATTTTGAAAACCCAGACCACGTGCGCATATGTATTGGTATTGTTATTTGATTCAATTTCAGGGTACATAAAAATGCAATATGCACACCACAATTTAATGAAATTGCACCGTTTTCTCTGCAGCTGTGTAGGTCAAAAAACATTTATAAAAATGGGTTTATGTATTCTTTAAGAGAATACAAAATTTTGTCATATTTTCTAATGATTTTCCATCATTGCTTCTTCATTTCATCGCATACAACTGCTACACATGTGTGTGTAACAAAATTTTACCAGATGTATTGGACAAAACATGCACATTATTATGGCCTTGTAATAAATAATAGTCTCAAAAAATGATTATTGATATTGTCAATTGCTCCGTTCCTAGAACATTTAGACTAATAAGAAAGTAGGATAAACTTTACTACTTCAATTGCATATGCCCGTTTGGGAATATTTAAGTTTTTCATCCATTCTCATATATTCTTCTCCACTGAATTGTAGCTAGAGTTGAAGTGAAACTTCCAATTTTGCTTTCTTTTTCCCTCCTCAGTCGTCGCAATACAGTGAAATTCCTTTTCTTTCTTCACGATGATGAGAATAGTATACTAGTGCTTGATACTAGTATTCCTCTGACCCATTTTCCTAAGTTCGCAAATTCACTTAGAAAGACAAGAGGCCGACTTTCAAAGAAAGACGCATAAAATGGGAGTTTTTCTCTACTTTGTATCTAGGTATATTATGTATGTTCAAAAAGGCATGCCATCATCATCATCGTCATCATCATCTCAGAAACAAACGAAAGGGGAGGTGGTAGTGGTAGTCTACTAGAAGTAGCAAGCAGCAGCTGCTTAACTTGAATTCTAGAAGGGATACACATGGTCACGACACGCTACGACGACGACGACATTACCAACAGCTTCAAATAATATGGACAACTCAAAAAGGATCCTAAGATGTCTTTCTTCAGCCGTGTTTGTGTATTAGTTCAGTTACCGTATATTTATACTAACATTTGAAAAACGGAAAGAGGCACTAGTAATACAAGTGTTCATAAAAATCCACACAACTTATTGCTTGCTTCACGTTCTTGCTACTACTCAAATCCATATGTTGGTCGTACAATTTCGAGTAACTCTCGTTTCGTGACTGAAACAGAGCTCACATCGAGAGAGAATCAAGTCACAAAAAGTGAAAAAAAAGAAAGTAAAACTTTCATGCTTTATAGAACCCGCATTCATGCATACAACAAGGGAAACATGCAAGCAAACTCTAATCAAATCATAATAATAATATGTATGTACTGAAAGTATGCCATTGTATATGCTAGATGCAGTATCTTCAAGTGTAATAATAGCATGTTTTTTTTCTTCATTTCCGTATGTACAAGCATAAAAAAGGAAAGAAACTGCAACACCGTAGTAGTCGTCGTCAACAGATGCACATAATGCTTACTGTTCACAGACATATGTAGCCTACTATACGTGTTTTTGCTTACTTTGCGGACGTTTTTTTAAAGACGAAAAAGTTGGAAAAAAGGTCAAGCCATTTGCCACTTTCTGCCAAATTTTGAAGCATAATATTCATGCAAGTAGCTTTAGGACACATAACCATTTGTCTCTATTTTGATGTTTAGGGAAAAAGAGAAAATAAAAAAATGCTCAGTCAGTCCACTTTGGAGACATGGCGTATTTATTTATTTAAACATTTATATATTCATGAGTATGACAAGTTTTCGTTTTTATTAATACAGAAAATATTTTTTTCCATATTAGTTCAGGTGGCGTTAATGGGCTTTTAAGCGATTTATTTCTTGACGAATAAACATAAAAATATTAAACACAAGCAAGACTATAAACACTGTAGAAAGACAGACCTGACCCTCCAGTCTGTATTTTGTATGCATTCATACTTAGTATATTCGTGTTTAAGCTATTTTTGAATATCTAGCAAATAAATCTCAGCTCTAATTGCCAATAAACATCAAAGTAAGTTTATGTTCTTATTTGAGAGAAATAAAATGGACACTTATTATATACATGCGGGTATGTGTAGAGGAAAATCTACTTTGCATTCACATAATATAATCGTATGTATGCTTATAAAGAAGTATACAAAATATTACGGCTTTCATCCCTTTGAAGAAACAACGCTCTTGAACTTTTCGTTGAGCATGCTTTATTAAGAAATGCGCGGAATACTTGTCATCATATTATATTTTTTATAAACTTTGGATAAAAATATATACTTAGGAAGAAAATCCCATTTTGTTTGAGAGTCACTACAAGCAACCTCACATAACATGGAAAGGGTTTCTGTTTCAACATCGTTTTCCTTTTGACTTTTATTCTGCCAAAACCTTTGCATCATTTCTCTCTTTCTCTTTGAAAAGGTCATCAACAAAACTGAAAAATGAGGTATGCGTCCTTATCAAAATCTCTCGAAAAATGCTTTTCATCTCAAGGTCTTCAGAATCTCAACACTAACAACTTGGCATGATTCTCAGTTCACTTTTATGAATATTATTATATCCATCCGAATAGTAGAAATGGTTAAAGCTTTAAAATAACTTATAAAATGTCAACAATGAATACTAAATAAATAAATGTGTCAACACAATTGGTACATACAAAAAAGCCCCAGACAGATAATATGGTTGTAACCAAAATGAATAACACAGTAATTGTTGCCCTATTTGTCAAGACAAGGCTGATCATTTGTATTGATCTGAAGTTGACAATTTTTCATCCTGAAAGCTTAAAAAGTTACAGTTAGTTGTGGTCACCAAAATAGGTTTAGGTTTCTTTTTTCACCAAAAGTCACAATAAGTCTTATTGTCTCGTCTCGTATTTCCAATTTGTAGTTGACTTCACCAGACCATTTCTCACGTTCATGCCCGCCGCAGCAATTGGAGAAAATAAGTGGAGCAAAGTTTTTTGTCAACCTTTGTACGTCTCTTTCACCAGAGACCAGACATTTTGAAATATTACTACCGGAATATGTGTACATATAATATTATGTAAATATATAGATATACACTTAATCATTTGAAGGTCTACAATTTCCTGCCTGAGAGAGAGAGCATTGCACACATTTATTCTTGTTTTTCTGGACAGTAGCCTACTACTCCCTTTATAATGCGTTTTATAATGGGCAGCTTCTGATAAAATATTTTTTTTTGCGCAGTAGCAAATTTCACTTGGCAAATGAAAGATGAATCTATTTTCGTCTGAGAATCAAGTTGCTTCTAAAACTGCTACAATTTTTTTTGCAATGATGATGATGATGACAGCGTTGCGTAACGAATATATTGTTCTTTCTCAAGAGAACCAATCTTGTGAAAGTGACTGCATGAATCATGATGTCAGACTTTCCTTTTACGTAGAGCAAGAAATAAAAAGCAGTAATGGCTAGCATAAGTACGTTATGAATGGTTTCTATTATGTACAGAAATAATAGGAGGATGCATTCTATATAGATAGATAGTAGATAGATGGCTTCTTCTTCTTCTTCTTCAGAGTTCGATGGAAAGGGACGTGCTTGCCGATTTGACCCAAATAAACGAGACGTCAAACAGTCTCTTCTAATATTACAAATGAGTTGTGTCAACAACTTTAACTAAGGCCGGTTTTCCCTTTCGTTGTATGAATAGGTACTTCGACAACTCGTTTTCCCCCTTTTTTTCTCTCCTTCCCTGCTCAATATCAAAAAGCACAAATATTACCCACGTAAAAAGGGCTAGTGCCCTTTTCCAATACCCTTATTGTCATGTAACAGCGTATAACACATTTTCTTACAATGCACCGCGCCATCATCATCATCGTATTACGTGAATGTACATATACTGTCTCGTCTTCTGCAATCATAATGGCATCTCAAAAAGTACCGAAATATTACCCTGATTCCATCGACTACTAGTCTCTTTATTTTCTCTTGTACTAATTCCACACAGTCAGAAAGTTAACTTGCATACATATATGTAGTAGGTATATCCAAAAAAATAGGAAGAGAAAAAATAGCACTGCTGGTACTACTGCGGAGATATCAAAACAGCCAACGAATCAGCAATTTGTTCCCTTTTTCATGAAAGATGGGACCCTCACCAAAATAAACGGGTATGCAAGCTGATTGCTGGGCAATCTACCAAAAAAAGCATTTATTGGAAAGCATTCTGCTTCAACTTTCTTTCACCACTGATATAGCTATATGCTCTGCTCAGCTTACTAGTATTTTTTCTTGTTTTCCTTTTGTCAGCCAGAAAAGGTCTTTACGCAATCAAATAAATAGTAAAACTAGAGAGAGATCTAGAGCAGTTAAGGTGTGTGTAAGAAAATGAAACTGCCATGAATGATTTCACGTTACATGGTATGACCTTTAGAACCACCTTAATGGAAGTTATAGAGCCCCACACTGTGTAAACAAAGCTATATTTTTTACTAATGCATGTATCAACTTCACATTAGTTGACTGCTTTGAAATAAAAATGACGAAAATTTCATAGGGGAAGAATGAAAGTAAATTAATGTTGGCAGTAGTAGTGAACGTGATAATTTCATGGGGCTGCCAATTATCCCCTAATTATTCCAATTGCTAGTCCCTCATAAACAACCCATTATCAGCAACAGATAATCATCATTACTTATTTCTGGAACGGTGACGGTGATAGATATTGCCACTACTCGAAAGTAAATTTTATTATGAGACAGAGCACGAAAAAGCTTTAAAAGTTGTGGAGATTACTGTCACTTCTTAATGGCCAGCATCACGCACACTACGCTGACAACTGGCAATTCACTCCCTGCCGTTTCCACATTACTTTTTGTACTGCAACACCAAATAGACATACATACATGCATAAAACAAATGTTAAGCTTATATACTATGTGACTTTCACTGTACTCTTTTATTTAATACTACCAGAAAACACGACGTTCTATACTAGTCATAAATTTAACACTACACTACATGCAGTAAGCAGAGGAAAAAAATGAATTAGAATAAGTAATAAAAATGCCCCACCGCAAATAAGTACGATGACTGCCATAATAATCCAGAATAGTACCTAAATATATAAACGTGTGTTTCATGTGAACATGCTTATATTTGTAGCAATAAAAGCTGAAATGGTCACTGTAAATACAAGTCGTACGTTTACCTTAAAAAACATGCATAAGAGGAAAAGGGTTTCTTTGGCGGTGGTAGCACCCACACCCTTCCCTTCTGTCTGACCGATTACTCTTTGAGATATACTTTTTATCACATTTAAACACGCGGTTAATGTACATACTTACCTAAAAAAAATACCATGCCGAACATTTTTTCACAGTATGCTTCCCTTGTACTCCCACACCACCGACCAAAAGACTGACAAACGTGCCGTGTGGTCTTCTTGTATTATTCCCCTTGTTTTTTTCTTTTTCTCTCTTTCTTCTTATTATTCCTCTAAAAACTCTTTCACCGCAGAAAAAAAGTATCAATTTGAATTTAATGCGTTTAGTTATTACAAGCTATTAGGAACCTATAATAATAATAACCAGGCGTATAACCATAATCGACCAAGAGTATCTCTAAAAATCTCATTTTAATGGTATTCTGTATTGAAAAAGGGAACATTCAAAACATTCTGATGTGCCCATTTAGTTTGGTAGACACGGTAAAAGAAAAGTACATACCGAAACGAAAAATTCCATGGAGGAGAAAACCGAAAAAAAAGAAGAAAATGTTACAACTGCATTGGGGAAACTTATCATTGCTGGAGATGAAAACATTTTTTTTTTCGTTTCTTTATCTCCAAAAAAATAGATACGTAAGTTTTTAAAAATGCTTCGAACACAGACCAGGCCACACCAGACCATCAGTGGACTGGGTAGACCTATGGTCATAAACGTATTGTGGATAGTGAAAGTAAGGGCTAGAGGTTATAAATACATATCGCCTCCGTTTCTTCTCTCTTCCTGAATCACAAAGGACTTTTCTAGCTCCCCAAAGTAATATTCTTCCGCTTTGGCCGTTGGAAATAGGGAAGAATGCAAGACATGTAGCTTTTTATAGATAAACGTTTAACGGGAAAGGTGGGAGGAGGGTTATGCTGGGGCTGGTGTATGATGATGATATGGTTGTGTGGGGATGGGATAGTAGCAAAACGCAGTCCAGGAGCAATGCACCGTGTACAACTTCTCTTGTATTTACTACATTTTGTCAGAATCCCTTTTTTGTGGCTTTTTCTATATAAAAACATTTAATCTTCCAGCACAACTG
Source organism: Lepidocyrtoides sp. E14 (assembly GCA_027743805.1). Lineage (NCBI taxonomy): Eukaryota > Metazoa > Arthropoda > Collembola > Entomobryomorpha > Entomobryidae > Lepidocyrtoides > Lepidocyrtoides sp. E14. The sequence continues at coordinate 53,651 of JAHZMZ010001806.1, forward strand.
CTGGGCTTACACTGCTACTATACTGCTGTTGGCGGTGGTGGAAGATTTGCTATATGTATGTTTTTGCGTTCCCATCCTTAGAGAGTAAGTGATATTGCTAGAGAAGCAGTTTTACTATGATGAGTTATGACTTTCGTTCACATTGTGCGATGAGTGGATGTACTACTGTTGCTGAGAGGATGTACTTGAAGGAAAAGCAAGAGCGAGAGAGACAAACGTAGCTTTTCTCTCGTGGCTTAATGCACTCCTGGTGTAACTGATGCCATAAAACCGATGCATAGACGGTGTCTCCCCTGTCATTTAATTTCCTGAAAAGCCTAGCCACATTCTTGAAAACGGCTGATATTTAAGAGATTAGTTTCTCAAACGGCTTTTACCCACTAAAGAATTATATCAGGTAGAATGAAATGAAACTTTCCCCTGTATTTTCCCATCGAGAAATTTAATCAAAGCACACACAGTCTTGCGAACTTCAATGAACAACTCTTTGCTATTGGGTAATACGTGTGAACTGGGCATATAATATACTACTGACTTGCAAGAAGAAGAAGATGATGATGATACAATCGCACTGATTAAATCATTTTAATTTATGTACTTCATCGCGTCGACCTTCCACGCTGTTCAATTCGGAGAAGTGAAATCGGGCAAGGTTCTTTACTAATAATGTTGAAGGCCTTATTCTTCTCCTCATTGTTTTAATTCACTTTTACTTGGTCAAAATAATACCAGCGACGATTCCTTTGGGTGCAACTGCACCTTTTTTCCATTCAATTATGGAAAACTCGGTGCAGTAGTATTCCTATTATTCAAGGATGCAGAAAAGAAAATTACAGCGTCAACCTTCACTGCCCACTATTGTAGCATTAATCATTCAAGTTAATATCGATTTTTCTACAGGTAAGTTATGAAATCGAGCTCAATTACANTGCCCACTATTGTAGTATTAATCATTCAAGTTAATATCGATTTTTCTACAGGTAAGTTATGAAATCGAGCTCAATTACAGGTACAAATATCAATTACAATTGACAAAAACAAAACAAGTGCATACCACAACATACGAGAATGTAAAAATGCATTATATCATACTCGCTCTAACATGCAAATTATCCGGTATAATGTATGCCATACATGCCACTGTTTCTCATCTCTTCACTCTTCTTCACTCAATTTACCCCTTCACATGCTCTCTCTTCAATCGTCTTCAATCACTTGAAGAGGCAGCAGTTGAACGCTTCAATCATCATCTGACCCTCTTAACAAAACAAGTGCATACCTCAACATACGAGAATGTAAAACTGCATTATATCATACTCGCTCTAACATGCAAATTATCCGGTATAATGTATACATGCATATTTTATGGATCAACTGGTAAACAAAATTTACACAAAAGAAAATTCCCTCCAATGTGGAATAGAAGGCCTGTGAGGTTTTGAAAAAATTCCTTCCGGGAATATCAAATAACATGGCCGGATTCCCAGCCACTTTGCTCTACATGGTACCACTGGTTCTTTAGTGAAAATCGAAATGAACTCTTTCCCCTCTCCAATGGTTATTTTGCATGGTAGCTTTTAGAATTCCCGACCAAGAGACCACTGGTTTTTTAGTGAAAATCGAAATGAACTCTTTCCCCTCTCCAATGGTTATTTTGCATGGTAGCTTTTAGAATTCCCGACCAAGAGATGATTGAGCACATGAAAAGAGGGGAAAATAGCAATAATTTCTGTATGGTTTTCACCTTTTGAATTGAAATCATTTGAAGTCAAGTGAAGAATAGAAGACAACAAATGATTTTGATAAATACGAAAACAATTCACCATTCATGAGTATCTTTCAAAGTGTAAATGCTTGGCTTTTAGCATGGTGTTTCAGTAGTACGGATTAAAGTTTGGTAGGTAGGTTAAGTACGGTTAATACTGCATTGTTTGTCGGATAAAGAAAAGAGGATACAAATACATACAATAACTAGCTGTCATAAATGAAATGGAGTTTTTTTAAAAGCTAAAACTGACTACTACTACATATTATTATTCAGAACAAATGTCTAGTTTACATGATACTTTTCTTCACTGAAAGATTTATAATTTGGCAATAAAACACTTTGAATTTTGTAGCATTTATTATAAACCTTAAACCATACCACCACACAGCACATGTAAATGTGAAAATTTATGTATGGAATTTGTTATTATATTTCATCAGGGTTATTGGCGCAGTGGAATATGTAGAGGAAGAAAGTGGTAGAGATCCAGACAGAGAGAAAAGTACAAACTCTTTAGACGGCTTTTATGGGAAAAAGTTAGTTTGGTGTATGTACATCTATGCATCACGTAGGTATTTACTCTTACTACCTAGCTTCCTCGTTATCATGATCCTCATATAAGAGTCCAGGGACTGTGTAGCTATTCCCGTATAAAAAGACAATGGAAAGGAAAAGGACAACCGGACACAAAAGCATTCATCATTCGTTGTGCCGAGAGCGGATGGAATTCCCATTATTACGAGCAAAGTCCTTTCATCCAGTAACATCTACTACTACTACTACAACTACCGCTATCACCCACCCACTATTAGTACTCGTGTAAATACCAGCACAATACTTATGTATACTTATGTATTTATTATGCGTTATTATCTTACCTCATCTTATGTACGTATCAGTAAGCAGCAAAACACCAGAGAGTGAAAGTAGTAGTAGACCTACAAATATCATCATCATCATCATCATCATCACCATTCTTGTTATTATTGTACTTTTTAGTAAATTAGTTCATTCGGTTACATCCACTAACAACGGAGAAAGAGAGCGTCACCATTGGTTTACTTTACTGGTCTCTAGTTTCAAATGATTTGTGCTCGAGTGTTCATTTCAAACGACCACGACGACGTAATATATATAAGCATTGCTGAGAAGTTTTCCCCTTTTTATATACCCTTCTCTCTCTTTTGGCCTTACTTATACTAGCGTCTACCACTTCAGTCAGAGCAAAAGTAATAAATAGGCGGGCAGAGGGGCAAATATTTTGAGTTTTGTATTGCCTTTGTGTATTTTCCCGCAATGTATTTACACACACATACAAATAACATACCGTATTTCACATTACGTATATATGGGGCATCATAAGCTCTTCTTGGCCTCTTGGTTAAAACTATTACTGACAAAGTTGGTCTCTTTTTGTAAACTCATACGGAACATTAACCGTAAGGATCTTCATAAGCAGAACCTATTGCAGAAAGGATAAAATCGTCATTTAAGCTTTGTAAACCAAGTAGTAGTAACTATTAAAACTGCTTTTTCTGTATAATGAAATGTGAAACCATTTTAACGTATTTCCTGTTATATACCAATTACTGAGCAATGAAAACTGGGAAACTCTGGAATAGTAGTATTCCGCCTCTTCTGCTGCTGCTGGTAGAAAGTATCACGTCACGTTGTTGTTGTTGTATAATGTTTGCTATTGGCCGGTTTGTTTGCTTTTCGTACCGAAAATGAAAACACAGGAAGGAAGAGGCTTATCAGGGAGTTTAGACATTTTCAAAGAAACAGCGAACGGCAACACCACCACCACCACATTACTGCGAAACGTTGTGGGCGAAAATTTTCTTGTATTTGTGTATTCTTTGTCCCGTTGTTGCTTACGGTATCGCGATCACTGTCATCATTATCGTCATAAAAAAACAAGCAGTAGTAACAAAAGCAGTTTTACAAAAGCGGAAACTTATACCAGTGTCCTCATTATATATCTATACCCTTAACAGGTATAATATACTGGTATCTCATATGCATAGATATATGGGCTCTTCATTTCTTATGCACATTCAGTCAACTAAGGAAATGTATGGATAATAGATAAACGACATTTGCTTGCTAAGCGTGAGCGTGAGATTTTGCTATCTTTACTTTTCACAAATTTTATTCTACTTTTAAGTGTTCACGGTATAAATGGCAAATTAATAGGAAACTTGTTCATTTAGTGTTGTTGGCTGTACCTCTATTTTGTAAATAATCTATAAGCTATACTACCAGGAAAACAGTTTATTCTACTCTTCTTTTAATATGTGGTGAAAGTCCAAGGGAGAGAGAGAGAGAGAGCGAGTGGAAAGAAGCGACGGTAGTATCTTCGATGACGACAACGTTGTCTTCTTCTTGCTCTTCTACTTCTTGTTCTTCTCGTGGAAGTAAAACTAAAGTATACTTTTACTTACTCTGGTAACAGCACAGTACAACTTTTTAGCCTATAAGATCTGTCGCAAAGTCTAATCTAAACTAAGATTTATTTATCTCCAAAAGAAAGGAGGAGAATCCCAATATATTATAATGTTGAGTTTAGTCTTTCTCTTTGCTCCGCTGATTCCAGCTTCTTAAACTCGTTGTTCTTAAATACTTTATGTGCATGCGTAAATATGTACACTAGTAGCTAATGTTATACCTATAAAGGAAATACTATGTGCAGAGTGCCATGTTGTTACACATACATAATATAGCAATACACTCAAAGAGGAAGAAAACAGTGCCAATTTGGAAGACATGTACCTTTTTGCTTTTCCTTCTCTTACTCCGCATCAGCAGCAGCAGAAACTTCAGCAAACTTGCTTGCTCTTTCGTAACATGTCCAACAACAAGGACATTGTTATGTTGTGTAAGCCCAGTGAAATGAATGGAGCACAGAAGCCCTATACAAATGACTGTTTGGTTAGGTAGTTAACCTGTACTCTGTGTGTGGGACTAGACTTGTAGACTTTTATGCTTTCATATGATATGCATATGTACATACACATTTGCTAATGCATATTGCATACATTATAATTTTATAAGCATTTAAACAACCGCGCATGCACTATCATCGTACAATTATAAAAATGGTTAGGCCTCTGGAAAAGCACATCTTCTAGAGGAAGTATCGTGCCTATGTAGTTCCTTGTATTTGAAAACGGATGCGAAATCAAAAGCATTTAATATTACATCCTCATTTTGTCAACTAAGCCTAATAATAAATGAGTTGGGAATCCAGTGAAAATTTCTTGGAATGATACTGCAATAAAGAGACGCTACATCTACTATTCATAAATGCATTAATAGAAATTCAGGCTTCACTTCTCCACGTATTCATTATTACTTGCTTGATAGTTGGCATTTTGGCATATACTATATACCAAAACAGACTCAAACTCCAAAAGTTACATGGTGAAATATTACACAATTTCAGTTTTAGAAGACAAGTTATGTTAAATTATGTGAAAGAATGTATACCTTGGTATGCATAGGCATGTATGCAAAAATCTTATTTGTTTTGGACTTTCCCTTACTTTCACGTACCAATTTTCCAAAGTTTGTTTCTTATGATGATACCATTATAGTCATTATTACTGACGTGCCCACACACACACTCAAGACGAGTTTCTAATTTTGCATTAGTGAAACTCGTACTTAATTTAAAATTACGTCAAAATTGAATCAAAGCGTTTTCCCCAAGGGTTCAACTTCTTTTGTTATCGTGTCTATATACAAATGTGTTTGTATATGTTTGGAACGAAAAGAGGAAAGAAACAAAACAAGAAAATTTTGCTGGAGGTAAGAAAGGCATTAATATGTTACATGTACAATTTCCACACACCCCAATTTCTAGAAGCGTCATCAAACAAGGTTCTTGTAAGTTTTAGAATATGTATTGTACCTAATAGCACCACTGAGCTTTACTCTTGTACGGTTTCCGTTTCCATTTTATTGTTTGCTTGTATCCATAAATATCCAGGTAGGTACGTACATACCTATACATAGCGAAGCTACCCATACACATTCTATATTAAAGGTTGGTAAATATAAATGGCAGATTTTTCCTGCTGATTTCCTCATTGCAATTTTATATTTACGAGAAAAAGAGTTCCTTCCCCAAAGCAGAATCACTGCTACAACTACCACCACCACCACCAATCAAGTCAAAGTCAGTCATTCACTCACTGGCACAACAACACAAATCTGCCATAATGTTACCACAAGAGAGAATGAATGAGTTATGGACCCCTTTTAGAACGACTGTCTTGGGTAAACACATGAAAAGCAAACAAACCATTTCTTCTTGAGTAGTGGTAGCATGTAGTAGTAGGTCGGTAGCACATAAGAATAATGTAACCTTTTTATAATACATACTTCACCACACCACACATCCATATATATCCACACTTTTTTTTCTTTGTATTACGCACCAAAACTACTACTACCACATCCACTCAACGGTTTGCTTGCTGCTGTTTGCTATTCTCAAGTTGAAAGTGTATATCTTTAAAAAAAGTAAAGAAAGAAAAACAAACTTGGCTTTCTATAGAAAATAAATGAGCCATTATTTTACACAAAAATATTTTTATTTTGAGTGTAGATGGCTATACTTAAATAAATAAATAAAATCTGATGGAAACACACATTATCATCTGTATAAAAAAAATTTACTGCTTGTACATAAAAAGCTTTCAGAAAAGTATGTGTACATTGAGTAGGTAGTAGGTAGACAAAAAAAATAAACTTCCACTTTTGCTCGAGAATGTGACATATTACTGCAGAATATCATTCATACTACATTCAAAGTAATGTATGAAAAATAATAGAACAATTTATGGGTAATGCATTTTGCTCTCTGATAATTTTATGATTTTTGGTCATTTCTGATTTGATCTCATGTCCCAAAGTTAAAATGTGGTATAAAATAAAATAATATTTTATATGCAAAATCATGTTCTATATGTCTAGCTGGCTAGACCATTGCCCATAAACGGCTTATCACATTCCTCAAATTAGGCCTCGCATTTGTCATCATCATCATTTCCTCTGCCTATACTGCCCGCATGCACTTCATCTGGTCAAATAAACCTGACAAAAATGGGGAAATGCCTATAAAAATAAATCAAAAAATAAATTATATGAAAGTTTTATGTTCGATTTAACATAAAGAGTATTTCATTCATACGAGACCTAATCAATTTTTTTTTGTTTAGTCGTCTTTCTAGTAGCTGTTGAGCACACTACATAATATGCAGACATTGTTTTGTACCCATGTACATTTTTATTTCATGTGTGTGTGTGTATTGCATTTTCACCACTTCCAGCAAAAGTGTCAACCAAAATAATGTCCCATGGCCCATGGATCTAATATGTGACATAGGTATAATAAAATGCGCATTTATGTTTTCGACTACAACATCTATGTCAAGTAATAAAGTAAGTGGTCCTTCGGCGTCATCAAATCCATTACGTGCCACTCTAAAAAATCGGGAAGGCTGCAGATACTTCATGCATTAGAGATACGACCAAGACCATGCCCATTATTCTTCAGAAAGAATTTACACTGTGGAAAAAAGTCTTGGTGTTGTTCCACCACTACCACCACACCAGGAAAATGGTTGTGACTAGGAAATTTCATACGAATGCATATATCGGTATAAAATATTTATACGTAAACATTAACTCCTTCTCTAGGCATTAGCATTGCAAGGTCTAACCTATCTAAAACACGTGTATAATAATAATGATAATAATAACAGAGCTATCTCTCCTTGTGAATGTTACATTCTATGTACATGGCAAAAAATTATCTCAGAAATAAAGGACAATAGATTCATACATGTCTATGTGCGAGAAGTTTAGCAGTGTGTGAACAATAAAAAAATGCAAGAGAAAAAAAAGAGTAGAGTAGTCTCCTCTCTTGCTTTCCTTTCGTGTCTGCTGATGTATACCTATATGTGTACCTTTTACTCATTCACTCAGTCACGGACATAGTTTCTGAATGATTTATTACTACACTCGACTCTTGACGCAGCTCACGTTTTATGTAATAATTATGGACTGCACTAGTTTTTAGTCAGTTTGTTAGCTGCACGAAGCACGAGCCATATTAAAACACTGCGAAAAATTTCCTTCATTTCACCTGTTTTCCTTTTGCTCTCGTATCCCTGTATCTAATGTATGGCCACTCTAGACTAAAGCCTTATGTCACTCTGCTTACTACTACTACACTTTTACATTTGAAAGGCTCACATTATAGGTAACACGATAATAACAATCATTAAGACATAAGCTCGATGCTCCCAAAAATATATTATGTTCTGCTTTTTCCTTTAGAAAAAAAGGAGTGGTACTATAAGAGCCTACTTGTCTCTGGGAAAAAAATGGAAGCGTGCTAAGAAGAAAACAGAGCATAAATGCCAAATAATAATCTTCTGCAGAAGGAAATAAGAGTATGAGTGAAAAAAAAGCAAAAACAACAGCAGCACCAGACCTTTTATATTAAATGTACTAAAGTAGTGAAGGATCCTCGGGAGAGTGATCAGTAGCGAAAAGAAAATTATGAAAACGAACATTAAGAGCTTTTAAGAGGGAAATTATTGCATCATATAAAAAGCATATTTTTTCATTCTGTAGCACTCATTTATCTACGAGCATTTAGCAAACCAAGTGACTTACTTTAATACAAATTGGCTCCCTTTGTACCTCTACACCTTTTGTGCAAAGTTTTTTAAGAGTTTAATTTCATTTACATAGATTAGCGAGAAGGTTGTCCCTGTAAAATAACTATGTACGGAACACTGACTGAGATAACCTGACGCGAATGCCAGTTTGGGTTCTGTCTCAAGCACTCAATCAAATCACATACATACCCGGTGCTTTTTTTTGTAATTTCCTACATGTTCCACAGTACTTCACGTTTCATCACCGTTGTTAGCTGCTATGCTTCTTCATGCACGCACTGTATGCAATTAACTGTGAGTGCTTAGCTTGTGAACTATATTTAAGTGGGTAGGCAGTAGGTACTAAATTTACTTAGATGATTAACTGTTCATCGCTGTTTATGGACAGTTGGAGTTATGAATGCATACACATAACATAGCACATATACGCGTGTATATCAATTTCAGTCCGTTTTTCTTGTTATTTGGCAAACTGGTAATGCCATAATCTAGAAAAAAATTCAACAATAATAAAATTCTCGTCTGCCAATGTCTCCATGTTTTACAAATAGCGAAAAGTCGTAGAGATAAGGTTACTTACACTACTCCTTCCATGCCACGCTTTCTCCTTCATTTTGACATTTTACGAACAAAACACTAAAATTCATTTCGTCTGCGTTCGTTTTGTTTGCACGAAAAATAAATATAAAAGGAAGAAGGTGCCTTCCAGTAGTACAAAGCGTACAATTGTCTCTTGATGTTGCATTAATATTATGACTGTATATACAGTGCTTTACGTGATGTGGTTGTAGCCAGGAAGTATCTTTGCAGAAATCGTCACTTGTTTTAAAAGGTCATTCATTGACATTTTCCATTTTCTTTCAAGGAGTATATTATATTCCATCATAATATCCAATGTTTACATGCATGGAAAGGAATCATTTTGTCTGCAGTATTGGCTGTATAGCAAAAATCATGTTTATTTTATGGCGAAACAGCCCACTACTCGTGCAGACGTGTGTATTTGCATTTCATTGTGAGCAAAGTTTCATAGGTAGGGACATATATATATATATTTATTATTAAGGCATAAAAAGTTGGAATTTTCTCAGACAAAAAGAGGCTTACAAAAAGATTTTCTTACACTTGAGTATTTCATTGGTAATACAAATAATAAAGAAACTTGGTAATCCTGTGTGGTTTTATGAATTTTATTTATGCTACTTACACTCACTTCTCTCTGCAAAGAAAATAAAGTTTCCAGGAAAGGCAATAAGTAGCAGCGGGAGTGCGGCAATCAAGTGTAAAAATCAAAGTATAATAATACTTTCTTTCTTTCTTTCTTTACGAATCAGGTTTATTTCTTTCAACTTTTTTGTAAAAATATATAAGTAGCTTATTTTATAAACAGGGAAAATGGCTAAATATATACACATCTTTAAATTCGAATTGAATGAAATGTAAGATTTAAGAATTAACGAACAAAGTTAATTTCTATTCCAGCCAAGCTCGTTGTTATTTCAAAGCTAAAATTTGGCTTTTGCAAGCTTTTGAATAAAAATTTTAATACTGGTTTTGCATAAACTTAAGGGAGTTTTCCGAGCTAAAAATAATAAAGTTCGTCAAAAGTAAAAAATAAAAAAATCCAAGAAGAAATTAATACCACTACATCAAAAATGTATACTTGTCGAACCGGATTTAGTGTTTAGAATTTGTTTGCTTGTTTATTTTAAAAGCTTATTGGTAGTAAAATGCTTTTCTATTTATTTTTTGCTTTAGAATCTCAGAGTACGGTGGTTTTTTAGTACCTGTCAGTCAAGATAGAGTAAACTTTGATATGCTTCTTCTCAGCATGTTTGGCATAATAAATGATCAGAATGAAATCTGCTTTCCGCATTGGCAATGAAATATGTTTCAGTCGAAATTCAAATAAAAAGCATAAAACTAGTGGAACAAAGTAAGCTAAAAATAAATGCACGAATGCTTAACGAGGAGTTGATTTTCTAAAGAAATTTTCATAAATACTTTTAAGTAACATGCAAGTGAAGAATTTGTTCATGTAAGTTCCCTGTAAATGTCTATAGAATTGGCCTTATTGTATTGTAATCATCACTGAAAGTTTAAAAAGGCAAGTCAAACTATAAAACAAAAGTTAGAAAAAATATTTCTTTATTATCAAATCCAAGTTAGCTCCGACACTAAACTTCGTTTTTTACGCTCTACATACCATGTATACATACGAGGAAAACGCAATAAAATAGAGAAGTTTTCTATTCATTTTAAGTTTCTGTAAATGATTCAATTGTCCTTGCTGTTTTGAAACTAGTAATCTTCTCAAAGTGGTCTTTTGTGGAAAAAATACTCTAGAAGGCTACTTGGAAATGTGCCGAAGAGCAGGCACAGTTGGTGCTTCCGTTTTTGCTAGGAATGACACACACACACACCGTTGTAAAGTACTAGTAAAGCAAATCACACGCAAGTTTAGCATGTACATCCACTCTTTACTAAACTTTACAAAGGACACAACCCGGGAACGGAAAATATTTAGGTAGAATTTTTCTACATGGAAGGTCAACTAATCTGTACTCGGTGTAAAATACAAATGGATACAAAAACTAGCGAAATTAAAACGCTTTCAAAGAATATACTTTTGAATTAACAGAAATATCAATTGGAGATCTGAAACGTTGAATCGCGCAGTCGGAGGAAAATTAAACCGTATTACATAAGGAGTGATAATGTACAGTCGGTAGAACTATATCAAAATTCGGTCGTGGATGCCCATTTGCTTTGTAGCAA
>JAHZMZ010001807.1:0-16609 GCA_027743805.1 Lepidocyrtoides sp. E14
GAGAAAAAGAAAGTAATTTATCTGACCGCACTGATCAAACAAAGTTGCTATTTTGCAGCTTACTTTTTGGTGGTGGTGGTAATAAAAACGTTTATTTCCTCTCATTAAACTGTTGGGCCGTAAGTCATTAAGAGTTGACGGAAAAGAGAGTGGAGCCGCCATTTTATTCGCACATTTTTATCGCCATTTCATGCTCCTCCATAAACCGATTCTATTAACCGCGAAATGACTTATGATAGTGGCGTCAGAAATATTTGCAATAAAATACTAACTTCCATTTTTTACAACACGGTCTTAAAAAACTGGGGCAATGGTATTTGCTTATACGTCTCTCTCCTTTGGTAAAGAGTCTATTCCATTTTGACATTTTATTGTTGAGTAGGCAAGCATATTGAGCAATATGATCCATAAAGCTTTTCTTAGCCCTTTAGTACACAAATAGGTAAATGTAAAAATACAGTTTTAGATGCTCTTCATGAAAAAGCTACAAATATTTTGCTATTACCACATATGTACATGTGTACATACATAGCGTTCAATTATACAAGCTTAACGTGCATTCCAAGTGAAGACGATCTTTTAGTAGCAAGTTGCCCACGTCTTTTTTTAGATGGGATCGATTCAGTAAAGTACAAGTCATTCATGGCTAAATGTATTCCACATTATTCCCAATGTACAAGTGACCATTATATAAATGCCATAAATGCCTTCATGAGAAATGATAATGGTGCTGCTAATTTCCACGCATCACATATTGCATTCTCTTTGTTATGGGTGGTATAGTATAAAAAAGAGAACAAAGTAGGAAGAAAAAAAAATTACATGGGAGTAATATTTTTAGAGTGTGGTAGTTAGAAGAGGAGCACTAGAGAAGCAGCAACACATGCACCACGAAATGAATGAAACAAAAAATAGACTAGCAACAATGGCCCAACCGTGTGGTGCAACTAGCATGAAGCAATAAATCTTTCGGTCTTCGAGAATATCCTCACATTACACAATAAAATATATTTTTTCTTCATGTTTGTTGATTCAATAGGAGCTGGAATAATGTACATTTATTTTCAACACATTTGGAGAAAAAGGGAAGATGCTCGTTCACATAAGAGGAGAGCAAACAGAAGACATCATCAGACTACTACTACTATGTACATGGAGTCACGAAAACAGCACTCTTGTTTCCGTATAGAATTCCAAGAGTAGTTGCTGTTTGGCTGTTGGAAAAGCAACGCAAACTAACACTAATAATAAAAACACGCGTATTTTTATTCTATGGTGGACTTGGTTAGTGGAACAATGGCAATATGTGTGACGTCTTTATGTACATTTCACAAATAATACAACAATACCAACAAAGTAAAAGTTGTTTGGAGAGGAAGAAGTGGTAGTAGTGGCCGTGGCCTATCGCCGACAAAAAAAGAGGATCCAATCTACCATCCAAACTGACATGCTTTACCCCAATGAACAACAACAGGAGCATCATATCATAGCTGTAGTAGTAGTAGTATTTGCAGAGCATGTAAGTAAACTGTGGGCGAGTTATAGGAAAGAGTGAAAGTGAGAGAGAGGAAAAGCGAGACGACAGGGAGAAAGCTTTTGGCCATCCACCGTTTTTTGACATCCATTATTTCAGTCAAGAAGCACAGCAGGAGAAATAGAAGGATGCCACTTGCCTCAAGTGAAGGCTACTTTGTCCTGCAGCCATCTATCTCTCATATCATTCCCATCATCGTCTCTCACGTCTCCGTGCATCTTCTTTCTTGAATACCCTATAGGCTAATACTACCACAGCAGCAGCGGCATCACATCCACTTTCACGACTCTAAGAAGACTTGTTTAGTTTTTTTTTCGGGAGAAACCTTGTTAACGGAGAAGTACAAGTAGTAAGTTTGTCTAAAGTGTACATGTACAAAAAAAAAAAAACACGCTGGCCACGTTTCATATTACTTCTTCTCATCATTTATTTTTCTTCTTGTGACTCGACTACATATATACTTTCCTTCCATGATGATGCCTAAGTGTAAGTAGCGGAGAGAAAATGGAAAGAAAATGAAGGCGAGTTAAAATGATGGATTCTTTGGACCGTGAGTGAAATTCTACAACCTACATAGATATAATGGCTGTGGACCCTGATCCAATAAATAACCAACAAAAGGGGCACCAATTCTAATAGCATACCCGAAGCAACGTTTTTGCTTATATGCCCTCTAATGAATATACGAACAGTTGTTGTAATATTATCCGGAATGTTTGGATTCCGCTACCGTTCCCTATCGTATTTTACCCTTCTTGCCCTGGTGTCCGTCATAGGACTGGCTACGCTCAACTTGTACCATATGGAAAGTGTCAGGAGCACGTGGACACCCATTTCCGCTAACTGTAAGTTTCAAACCTTGTGTTTCTCTGTAGTTATTATTATTATTATTATTTGGATTTTACTTCTCTTCGGTACAGGGTAAGCTCAGCTTACACTTTTTTCTGTTCTTTTCATACTTTCCAAATATTATTTCTCCGAAACACATTTTTTTTTCTCTTCATGGGAATGTTATTACTGCATGCAAGCAGAGAAAGGGATAAGAGCAAAAGGAGTAAGCAAACTCGGAAAAATAAATCCAGTTATATGAACTAAACGAAACGAGAAGAAGAGGAAGAAAAGCACTCTCAGGGAGTAATACATTTTGCATGTACATATGTGTCTCTTTCTGTTTGAATAATATATAGCAATGACATCTGACGTGCCAGGAGGAGCAGTGGTTACCGGATGCGAGGAGGTTCCACTATGGCAAAATCAGTTGCATCATCGAGCCACCCTCCCTCCAACTCTTGGTCATAAGAGCAAGCTCAGAAAATTCTTGGCTATTGGAATCTCCAGCGTGTATAGAGAGGAGCAATACCTGCAGCAGACCTTAAAGTCTCTGATAAGCGAGTCCGATCCTGAAGAAAGGCGAGATGCTGTTATTGTAATTTATCTGGCGGACACAGATCAGGAGAAAAAGTAAGACGTACATTACATTACACACAAAAATGGGCTTTGCTCACAAAAAAAGCTATAAATCAGTATTTCAACGCTCTATTCCATTTCATACATATGAAACCAAACCAAGTCAACTCACTAGACACTACTAGTATATATACTTCATCCATAAGCAGTAAAAAGGAATCCATTATTTCTCCAAAATATGTTCTGTAGTACGATTTGTAATATAAATAGAAAAGTGCATACAATACTACTACACATATCTCAAAATACTCTATTGCGCTTTATATATATAGTATCACAGCATATTCTTGATAAGTAAATTCAATTCCTCCTCATCGGTCTGTAATAATATAACAAACGACACAGCAGCTTGTGTGTGTGTGTTGTGAAATTGCAAAAGTAATGGAATAACTTCAACAAGTCTTTCTTCTTCCTTTTGCCCCTTTTCCCTTTTTATTACCACGTACTTCCGTTGCAGTGTACAGAAATGCTCACACCCACATACATGTATACTTAAAGACAAGCAGAGAATGCTCACACCCACATACATGTATACTACTTAAAGACAAGCAGAGGTAAAACATTTTTCATAATATGACAATAATATAAGCCTATGTACATGTCTGACCAAGCTTATGTGCATATAATATGAGCATACACTAAAACATCACATCTCATTATTATTACGCTTTCGTCCCGATTTCCAGTAGGTAGATGTATGTATAATATGAAAATGAAAGTCGGTAGACTAAAAAAACGACTTGTTATGGGTAGGTAAAAATTTATGTTGGTGAGAATTTTATGGGCTAAATGTGGAAATGTGTACCTTTTATTATTATTTTTTGCTTCTAGGGAAAAGCAGCTAAGACTGATTGAGAGAGATTTCCAAAGCCATTTGGATTCTGGATTTTTCCAAGTAATACAGTCCGGGCCTGAGATTTACCCACCAATGGATTTCGCCCTGACAAAGAGAACTTTTAATGATTCTGTTGGTCGTGTGTTGTGGAGAGCAAAGCAAGTGATTGACTTTGCCTTTCTGTTTACCTATGCCAAGACGTTGTCAGATTACTATTTGGTAATTGAGGACGACATAATCTCTTCCACACAGTATATCACCGCAATCAAAGACTTTATTGCTTCTCGTGGGACCCATCATTGGATTGCGTTGCAGTTCAGTGGATTCCTAGGCATTGGGCTGCTGTTCCGTAGTGCAGATCTTAATAATCTCATTAGGCTGCTTATCATGTTTCATCAGGAGCAGCCGGTGGATATGCTCATGCGACATTATATTGCTTTACAAGTAAGTTAAATGAGACAAGTCACTCATAATAGTAAAAAAAAGTAAAAAAAAAACTCTCCCGTGGTCATAAACATTAGCGGTTATTACATTTTCGTCGTCCTGTTTCATTCTTTCCTTCCTTTTCCTAATTTTGTTGGAGATGGCGTGCACTATACAGCTAATGGATGTAATTTTCATTGAAATTTCCCCACTCGCGGAGAGAGTTTTTATCGTCTCTCTGGATCGTAAACTTGGCAATTTGTATGTATTTTTTTTCTACACCACGCACATTTCTAGGTTCCAGAGGATAGCATGGTGGCTCGACGCATTCCATCCATTTTCCAACATATTGGCTGGAAGTCCACATTGCCCAATAAGGTTCAAAAGCTGAAGGATAGTACCTTCGATATTGCAAAGAGGCGGTTTAAAAACCATAATCCCAGTGCAGATATCATTACAACGATGAAAGTGTACAATGATTTTATACCAGAGTATGCGTACAGAGCTGCTCCTGGATTCTTTTGGGGAATTACGCGACCTAATGACACGTATGATATTATCTTCCCAAAACCCTTGAGCCTTTCACGTGTCGTGTTTCTAACGGGAGTCCCAACGACAAAGAACAAACTGAAAACTATGAAAGACTATATCCAGGATGGAGATCTCATGGTCAGCAACAAATTTGAGAAAGTTGCC
This sequence comes from Lepidocyrtoides sp. E14, assembly GCA_027743805.1. NCBI lineage: Eukaryota > Metazoa > Arthropoda > Collembola > Entomobryomorpha > Entomobryidae > Lepidocyrtoides > Lepidocyrtoides sp. E14. The sequence continues at coordinate 4,956 of JAHZMZ010001807.1, forward strand.
TCAAATAACAGTGCCATTTGTGATAATTTCCTCAGTTTAAAAAAGTTTAAAGATGGGGAAATGGACTTTCAGAAAAGTGAGGTAGCTGGAAAGGAAACCGTTGTTGAGAGGTTAAAGTCAGTGCAATGCGTTCGTGTCAAAATTGGACCTAATCAAAAATCATGGGTGATTGTGAGAGAGATTCAAGTTTTTGCGGATGTGCCGTCGTCGTAAAAAATGATGAAAATTTATAATAATAATACTCTTCAAAAGATGAATTTGAAACCCCTACATTTTTGATAGCGCATAAAACAAAATGTTTTTTTTATATTTTCGTGTTTTCAAGAGTAGAAAATAATATATACGGTGCATCATCATATTAGGCGTTTGTATTCCACCTAATTATAAAAATAATTCGCAGGAGGGCTTTCAGTATCATTCAATCTAGCAAACTATCATATAAAAAGTACTTGTTACTTAATAGGACCGACGCATTCAAAACAATGGATATAGCTAAATGAAAACTTTTACCACATTTTATAAAAATGTCATAATAAAAAATAATTGTTTGTACCGTGTTATGCTAAATTACGCTGATCAAGTTTGATATGAAGCGCAGGCTCGAATATGGGAAGAAATTAAACAGATAATATGGTCTCCATTATTCTTGATGTCTCTAATGTAAATGTTTATTAGGAGTGCTTGCAAGCTGTAAGCTACTTGTATTACATTTTATGATATTAAATATGCCAAAAAAAACATTTTCATTTTGTTTCTTTCTGTGATACTTCAACTTTAATAGCAAGTACTTATTTTTTATTTGTCTGCTCACTTACTTATTTTTAAAAGCTTTATAAGATTTAAACCTAATATATTTAGCTAGATGTAAATGTAAATGCTGGACAGATTTTTAAAATAAAATCCTGTAGAAAACTGGCAAGAAAAGTTGCTTTCATTGTCTGCCTATGTGTGGCCGTAAAATGAATTATTTAACAATGTATATCAACTATTGATTCACAGGTACACAAGGAGAAGAATTTTTTTTACTAGAAGTGATTATATTTCATCATGTCTCGGACTGCCCCGTCGTCTTGTGTAGATAGGAACAGGTTGTGGCAAATCTGCTGGAAAGGGGTAACTATCATACTCCTGAGCTAGTAAGTGGTACCTAGTGCGAAGCAAATGTGCAGAAGCTTTTGGCTGTCGTTCTCGTGTAAAAATTCCTTTCCTGTTGCCCACAATCCTGGTAATACCTGAAATAAAATTTATTACATTCAAACATCCAGAGAAGCTCTAGTAGAATACGTAATACGACACTCCATGTCAGCCACTTAAATGCGTGTAGGTATACAAAAAAAAACTTGTGTACCTTGAGCTGTCATGTCAGCAAAGCCAGCCTGCAAAAGATTTGTTTACGATTGTGTTCATCATTTTTATTTTGACCATTTAATATGTTTAATATGTCCCAGATTATGTTTAAAGCACTGGTATAAGCGGAAATGCTAAGGGAGGATTTTTTAAACGGTAAGATTGTTTAAAAGAATCATAGGGGTAAATTGAGGAAAATTAAATATTGGTAAGTCATCAAAAGCAAAAATATTTACTGCTTTGTCGACGCTGTAATCTTGAGCAACCACTATTGTTATTGGCCGGGATTTCTCAAGCTCGCGCATTAAAGCAAATATGTCCCTGAAAAGAAAGTTCCCATGCATGTTAAATTAATAATTGCTAGTAAAATCATAAAATACGTACGGCCTTATCATCCGAATAACCAGTGTTTAAAACAATCGTTATTGGCCGATGGCTGTCCAAACTTTTGGCTAAATCAAAGACTTCCCTGTGTAATCACATTATAATATCAGCTTTACATTCCATATCAGCATGCATATGCAATATACTTTTCCGATGAAATGTTTTCATTGCTGTTTTTGACAGCAAAAGTGAAACTGACTCTGGCGACGGAAAGTTGTTGAGAATAATAGTATTAGGTACTCTTCCTGACTGTGTAGAAACCCAACCAAACTAGATTTTTTGGTTCTTGGCACTCTTCTCAGTGCTGGTAGCTTTATGTACTGATGATAACTAGATTTTTCTAGAGTGAAAATTACATAAGCTTACTTGAAATAAGGTCCAGCCGCAGCCTGTTGACTTTGTGGCTCATTACTAACTGACCACATAACAACACTTGCTCTGTTCTTGTCCCGTTGAACCAGTTCAGTCAATTGTTGCTTATGTGTTTCCAATAATTTGTCGCCGAAACCGCTACGCAAAAAACATGAAAGTTTAATTCAGGTTCAAGGTTCTTTGAGAATTCAATTCTAGAAATACCAACCTTATAGAAACCGCACTAATTTCATCAATAATGACAATTCCAAGCTCATCACATAGATCCATGATTTCTTTTCATTTGGAATAAACGCAATGATAATATTTTTTTATTTGGCTAAAAATTCAATTCGCCCTATAAAAATGTAATGGTTAATGTAATGTACGCCTTACCCTCAGAATAGGGGTAATGTGAAGTACGATAAGAATTGCCCCCTGTCCATTTCACTAAATTATGATCCTTTACAATCATTACGTTATCGATACCTTTGCCTCGAATCTAGCAATCAGAACAAGATTTGATTTCTATTGATGTCGCAGCCAATGTTTAAAGATAGAGTAAAATGATCCTGCATACATCAAAGTCCTCGTGCCTACCAAATCCCCTAAAGTAAAATGGCTTTCCGTTTATGGAAAAGCTAGTATTGTCCCACTGTAAACTTCTAATTCCAACCTTCAATCTGTAAACGTCAATGTCCTCCTTTGCCAAATTTTGAAGGGATACCTACGACAAGTCAGCATTAAAAGGAACATAAGGTGCATAGCATACATGGACACGATAAGTCTAGTCGACTTGTGTATTTGTAGAGCACAGTTCCAAAAAGAATTTGCATACTAACCACAAGTGTATACAAATAGCCAGCATCCTTATCATGTTTAACCATACTAAATGGCCACCACAGAGTTGCATTTGGTACAGACAAAATCCCCATCCGTCCAGTGCCTGAAGCTACCGGAGCCCCAGTTTTATCTTCCAGTCGGACGTCAATTGTAAGATCATCTTGGTAAACAGTGGGTGCATAACCAACATCATTGTGTGCTTGAATGAGTGTAGCCCTAACAGTTTCAATGTCGTACAACACCATTCCTACAATCAGTTGGAAACACACAAATTAACATTCATGTATAATATTCGTTTTGACAAGTTATGCAATTACATGAATTATGCATTCTACTATGCAAGTACATTATAATAAATATGCTCCAGCGCAGCTTTTTTCATTGTGTGTGAAAAAATGACTTCTTATGCATATTTTCAATCATACCTGCTTATCTGTATTACTTTTATCCATTTATGATCTAGATCATCAATACAAAATCTCATTTATCCTCACCTGTGCCATCAGGTTGTACTGAGGTGGTAACAGAAATGTCATCAATGTAGCTTGCTGGAGTGGTAAATAAGTAAACAGTTCGATGTATTCCAGCGTAATTAAAAAAGTCAAAGTTGTAATTGAGAGTAAAGTACCCGGGTGGATATCTAAAGTATTTATCATGGGAAAACAAGCAAACTTGTAGTAAACAGTAGGGAAAAATAAGGTTGAATTAATGTCAAAAGTCGATAAACACAAATGTTCAGAATTTGTACTTTCAATATGAGAGATTAAAAAATATCAGCATAGGTACATAGATGACAAGCGTTCATGTGAATTTGCAAAAGTTGTAAAAATTACCTTTTAGCAGTTGGTTTATATATTGAGCCCTGCGGTATCGTGTCCTGATTAAGAGTGTTATTTATAGCCACAGTTAATCTGTTTGCTCGTTGAGCGGATAAATTTGTTCCATCTAGCTCTGCAACAAATGGGAGATGCCCACCAGCATGCTCAGCCACTTTAATACCATTGACCCACTGTGAAAAAAAAACTGCATTAGCTCAGGTTAGTTATTTTTGCGGTCGCTGTCAACAAAGTGGAATGGACAGTAGTAGCCATAAACATTGAGCGTGTATATGCATGTAGATATGTAAACATGTATGCAATGCAAGTATGTAGCTAACTAACCACGACAGCATGATAATTAACTCCACCGAACCGTATACTGATTCTCTGTTGTGACATCCACTGTTTTGGAATCCAAAACTCTGTGTCATACCATGCCCATCCAACATGATCTCGTATGGTTTTATTCTGAGTGATGTCATTGTAACTTGATGGAACGGGCATGAGCGTCACCTCCCCAGTCTAGAAACCACAAGCAAGTAATAAAAACTTTTTTTTGACCACTCACTAAAATTGATGGACGGTTTACAGAAAACGGTGCCACTATGCTGCCACCGCCACCGCAATCCACACATTCGATTAAAATACGTGAGTTGAAACATGGTGACATCTTGTCATTAAATTTAATGTTAATGTGCAGTCAGTCCGTTATTTTAGTTACCTCACATAAAGGTCTCTTAAACCACTCCTCCCTGAACCCCAACTCCGCATCATTACGTGGAGCTATTCTGAAATTCCAAATTCCATCCAGTGACTTTCGTTCTCTACTTTCAGATTCCTGGGGAAACAGAATCCCTTTACCGTCCACTGACTGAACTATGATGCTGCTGGAAAATACCAAGTAGAATATAATGCCAGCAGCAGCCCAGCTTCTAATCATTGCCATTACTTACGCTTTGTGGAGTATACACTTATACACATACAACCATATGAATATTTTCTCCGCGAATAATTAATTCAATAAAACTTAACGACACTTTTAATAATGAACCCGAGCAAATTTCTCTGGGCATGCCAAAACCCAAAGTGGCCGTAACTAAAAGTGCATGCCTTCTGGTGAGTTTTTGGTAACTGCAAACCACGATGCTACTTCATGTGCCAAGAAGAGAGTCCACGCACGTACGCGTGAATAAAAAAATATATATACTAGTGCAGACAACACTGCATACAAAAAATAATGGACAATGGTGACTATTCAAAAAAGAGAAAAAAAACCCCAGCAAAGTAATAATAATAACGAAATGATTTAACTCTAAAGAATAACAATCGAGAGAGTGAGCAAATGCAGTCCTATTTATATACTACGAACGAATACTAAAACTTTTTGTTTCCTTTTTTATCACCAAAACAAGAAAAGCTTTTTGGTTGGACACTGGTGATGAGCAAGCTTGCCTCACTTGTTGTATGAATATCCTTACATAGTATTTACTTTTCCAAATTGATTTGATAATAGTAAAAGCTTGTTGTACAGAAATGTATTGTCAAAGTCTACATGCATATTTATATAGTTTACAAATAAGAACACAAGTAAACTGTGAAAAGCTCCATGAACTCATCATCATCGTCAATTCATCAACAGCATGACGATGAGCATCTCATGTCAGTCAAAAGCAATTTTTTTAGATTACGGGAGCGCATCGCCATCATCATCACACTTCATTTACCTTATGCTTGATTATTGATCACCACATCATCATAATAATCATTATTGTCCAACTAAACTACTTTTTTGAAGTATATTACAATAAGATTTGCTCAATATAAATAGACAGATGAGTTTATTATAGTACACAAGTACATAATTGCATTATAGTTTCTAAGCAGATAGATGGCTGTTTTTGGTATCCTCCCAATGGCCCACACGATACCTATTATGTGGCAGGTTAACACACACCACACCACACAATATCAAAAGTTTGTCTTGTTGCCTTTGTCTCTGATAAATTGTTTCATTGTATGAGGAGCCCACCATCATCAGACTAATTTCATACCAACATATATACCACCACCAACCACATTTAATTGATAGTGTCAGTAAAACGAAGTGTCGGAGCATTATAGAGATAGCAATGTATGGAAGTGAAATGAAAGTAAAATTGATAGAACACGCTACTACACTAGTGCAATAATTTGTTCCTTTTTTGTGGAGAAAAGATAATAGAATTATAATGTAGTAATGGGCATAATAATAATATGTTGTTGTTGTTATTGCAGCTGAAAAGAGATTGATTTCATTTTCATGTTAAGTACAACATTAACCGTTCAGTTGCCTTTACCTCTCTCTCTCGCATGATCTTGCAGATGTTGATATGGAATAATGCGGATGCATCTTTTTACGTCTAGGTTTATCATAATTTAACCCATTCTATCAAATTATTATGCATAGTCACTAGTCAGACAAACTCTAGAAAGCCAAAATTAATTCAGAAAGATTTATCAAGGACTCATCTCTATCGCTTGCAATAAATCATTAGAATATATATTTTACCCCTTTTTGTTGCGTTTCTGGTTTATATCATTTAATTTATTTTATTTAGGCTTAAATTGAGAGCAAAAGTTTTTCTGAGATTTATTTATTAAAGCAATAATGAATTTTTAAAAAGTAACCCGATAGGAGGAGACAAAATATTTTCTCCTTATAAACTTTGTATATTTTTATACGAGCGAAAGTGGACACATCAACTGCTTCAGCATAGTAGTTTTTGCCATGTATTGTCATTAATCAATATCACTGTTAATAAATATTGGTAACAAATCTCAGTTTCAATAAAAACCATACCCCTTTCAATTTAACTGTTTATATCCGGTGCTAACTTGAAAAAACTGCATGTAATTAGTTGTACATTGCAGCAGCAAAGAGGCAAATTATTATGATACGCTAATTTATATGCAATAGCATCTGCATTCTACAATCGATATTCAACACGTGAAATCAAGTTTGTTGACTTTATTGATTACCATATAGTGTTAAAATAGATACAGTTACTTATTATTTGGATGCTATACCTGTCTTAAGTTTAATTAATATATTATAAGGTTGTATTTTATAGCTGTTATTGCCATTTCATATCAACTGGCTTCTCATACTTCGATTTCTTTTACTTTCAACGCTGTTCTGTAGTAAAGATTGGATGATACTCAAATGTAAATGTGAATAGGTAATAAAGGAGTAAATTTTCAATTAACATGTTTACATTCTACCTTTTTTACAAAAACTTACACCTGTAACGCGATATAATGGATCTGTCTCATGTGCCATTGTCGTATACATATGCACAAAATAAAAATTGTTCCACTATAAAAACAATAGTCTAGAAATTTTTTGCAATACTGTTGAACATATGTACAACAAAAAATTAAAAGCGCTGCATCCAAATGAAAGCTTAATGTGTGCATTTGCATACAATTTGCTCGTTTGACTAGACTGACTACTAGATCCAAATTTTTTGCAAACCAATTTGCATGGCNTTGCTCGTTTGACTAGACTGACTACTAGATTATTTTTTTTGCAAACTAATTTGCATGGCCCTACGCTGTCTGCTGGTGTGGCTCACTCGCTGTTGACAGTTACCTAGATTTGCGAAAAAAGGTAGAAATATGAAAATAATTTGCGAAAGCAAATAAACATCAACTTACTGCATACCTAACCTATAACTAATTTCCAATGATAGACAGATGTATGAATACCTTTTTGATTTAATCACACTGCCTTTAAAACTGTTTAAAACGAATAAAATACAGCTTTATGCAGATACTTTTTACCAGTTTAAGAATGAACTACATATTAATATGCATTTTATAAAAGTACAAATATTTTTTAACCGTTCATTTCATAAAAGTTAAATTTATTTCTCAATGAGATCATTTATTTTCGTTTCGCAAAGTTGAAAATTTCTGAGACGAACAGTTTTATTTTTAGTTTTGGTCAGTAGCATTTAGTTAGAAATGCCCAAAAATGAGAAGGGCTGAAATGAATTATGGAGAGAAATTTTAGTCTGAAAATTCTCTGTACTCCGACTCCGACCGTATATGCATGCTTGCTTATATCTATCTGTCATGCTGTGGGTGTATTTATAAACATCATCCCGGTAAAGTCTAAGCATCTGTTCGCTCATATGATTTTCTCTTGTTTTTCTGTCATTTTCAATTCCAGTTGCAGGTAGACTGTCTGCAATGCAGCAGTAAATTGAAACAAATTGATCTAGTGTTTACGACTTAGGTGTCCAAAATTATAATATTAATATCGATGTAAATCAATTGCACAAGTAAAAATTCGGAAATTGAGGTTGAGGCAATTTGAATCAAGTGCAAATTGTTTCTTAAGAATATAGTCGTGAGAAAATTTCACAACGCACAATTGCACTCACACACAACAATTTCACCACACAAGAAAATGGAAAAAAACCGTATTTACTCTCAAATGTCACACGTTAATGATGAAGTGGCTCTAGTGTAGAGAGCTAGTACAAACCAGTACTCATTACTCATTGTTCATTGGAGAAACCAAGTTATTTGAGAAATGATTGATATTTATTGCAACTAGAGGACAACTTTGTTTAGTTTACGCAAACTTTCTACGAAGCTTATTAGAAATTCAACAAAATGGACTCCTCGTCTGTAAAAACGTACGACATTCAACTTGTAGTTGATTGTGTCGACATTGGAGGAAGTACTGGAAAGGTAATACCTAATCCACAGAAAACTGAATGTCAATGCGTTTAACTGACCAAAACGGTGGAATTTTTTATACAAGTGCCGCCTCCACTTTATTAGCACGGTAGAATGCAGTTTGAATTTATGTGTCTCAAACTTATATTTCATTTTAGGTATTAAGTATAGAATGCTGTGAAAGTCGAATGTTTCTTGGAACAGCAGAAGGATTTCTATTGGAATATTTCATGACTGATGAAAAAAGTAAAACATTTTTCAGCAGAGTTCGTCAAGCAAATTTGAATAAAGTATGATAAATACTTCTTTAGAACATTCCTCCAGGGCGTTTGTTTCATTTTGCCTGTAAAAAAATAAAATTTGATGCTGTAGGGTCAGCCTATTGTTCAGATAAGGAGTGCATCAGCATTAGACAGCTTGATTATTCTCACCGGTGCCACATTAGCCATGTATGATATCCAAAGTCTAGAAGTCAAGGGTTCCAACACTCTTACAGGAATTAGCTGTATAGCAATAGATGAAAACCCTTTGGACGCTGATCCATTCGCAGTCACAGTGAGATTTTCATTAGTATTGTTTTTCTCAAACTGAACCCTCGATAAAACGATTTTTTTCTCATCATGTTGTTTTCTCTGTAGTTATGTTTTGTTAAGCGAAAGTCATTGATAATGGCATTGGCATCTGAAAAGGGGTTCAATGTAGTCAAAGATATCAGCTTGGAAGCCACCGCCCTTAATTTGGCTGTGGAATCAGGACTAGTCTGTGCAGCTTTATCTTCTGGTCGCTATATATTCGCGGATATGAACTCTCAGAAAAAGAATGTAGCTGAACTCTGTCAATTTGACCCGAAAGATGTGAACACAAAAATAGTCAATTCCGGAAAGGTGACATAATTTGTGCACAACCATTGGGGAATTATACACTGCGGGAAAATTAATTACATTTATTTCACTGGTGGCAAATTTAGGAGGAGTTTCTATTAATTGGGCCTGGCGGTTTGGGTGTGTTTACTAGTTCAAGCGGAATCAGTGAGCGCCCTCCAATTGTATGGCATGAAAAAGTCAATGAAATTGTGGTTGATGGGTTGAACGTTGTGGCTGCAGGAAATGATGTCATATATGTTAACAGGTACAGACAAACTATCGAAAAATTTCAAAACAACACCCTGCATGCGTTTTTTACTGAGAGAGCAAGTTTTATTTTTCAGTTTACATGATCCAACAACCAGCAATGTCATTCCATTTCCTGGCGTTAAATGTTTGGCTTTAACAGAAGGAAAGCTGTACGTGGGAACAGCAAGGAGCTTATACAGATTTGCTCCAATTTCTGTCGACGAACAAGTTGAAGTAAATACAAAATACTGAAAGCCATTTTCGGTCATTTTTTTCTTACTTAATTTTTTGTAATTTTCATATTTTCAGTCCTTAATTAATACCGAGAAAATCGACCAAGCTTTAAACTTACTGGAATTGGCACATGTAAAAGATGAAAAGAGAGAATTTTTGAGAAGAAAAATTCTCCGTAAAGCTGTGTTTTTAAGAATGTCTCAATTAGATTTGACAGCATGTATGGAAGCTATTCGGGAATCTTTCATTGATCTTCGCGAGGTACTTTTTAATTCAAATACCACTGACGGAAATGTTTTATCATTTTCATTATTTTGTTCTACACTGATAACATGTAAATACAACTTTTTTCTCAGATAATTAGCCTGTTTCCAACAATTTTACCTGCAAATACCATGTTCACTAGAAGTCTACCCTCTCTACATGAGTACATTGATATTAGTCAAGTTAGTTGATTTATAACGGAAGTTACAGAATCATTAAAGTCGAAAATTTAAAAAATGTTATAACTGACAATAGAGTCTTCTCTACTCTTTTTCCTGTTAAAATTGTAGATGGTTGGTGGTGATCTGCATCAGGTTCGTACACTAGCGTCATTTCTCCTCGATGTCTTAACCTCAAATGAAGCCATGCCAGATTCCAAAGTAAGCTCGCAGAATAATGATTTCGGGAAGGTGTAAATGTCGAATTCATTAAATTTCTATGCTTTATTTTGGTTACAGGATCTATCGACTTCAGCTATTAAACTAGCTGCTAAATATGACAAATCGCAGTTTATAATTATTTTGGATCTTTCAAGTTTTATGAATATTGATTATGACGACTGCTTTGAATGGATGGAAGAAAATAAATATTACGATTGTTCTGCACTGTTATATAAAGCGAAAGGAGATGTACGCAAGGCTTTGGACGTTTGGGTCGACCTTTTAAATGGTGTAAAAAGTTGCGAAGATCCAGATGAGTTTGAGGGTATTGATGTGATTATCGAGACTTTACTGAGGTAGGTTTGAGATAATATAATAAGCCGTTATTAGGCGTGGTCATTTGTTTATAATGATTGCTGCTAATATTTCAGCTCATCAAACGCAAACTTGGTTTGGGAATATTATGAAAAGCTTTCCAAAAATGATCCTAACAAAGCAGTGGAAGTTTTCACCAAGAGGGAATCCTCCCCATCTTTCCAACCATTGGATGTTGCCGAAAAACTTTCATCCGATCGTGCTATCTGCATGATTTATCTGCGGCATTGTATATTTGAAAAAGGCCTGGAAGACGAGGATCTTCATACTTATCTGGCAACTCTCTATATTGACACCATACAGGAAGCAGGCAGGGAACAATCTGAGGAGTTGAGAACTCAATTTAGACAACTTTTGATCTCGTCAAACAGTCTCAAAGTTCAATTTCTTATTGGACGGCTGCAAAAAACTCAGTTGCGTTTGGAGTTGGCAATTCTTCATGGAAAAGTGATCTAAGCTCAAGTTTTATTTTTTTTAAGCCAAAATTAACAGAAAGTAACCCTAACTAATGAAAAAATAATTTTCTGTAAGGCTGGTGACCATGATCCTGCTCTCAAAGTCATTGTTGAGGAACTTCATGATTATCCGTTTGCGAGTGAATACTGCAGCAAAATTACGGACTCTGTTCAGAGAGAAACCGCATTCATGTCGCTACTAAAGATTTACTTGACTGCAAAGTGCGTCTCATGAAAAAATTTTAATATGACAAAAATGGTGGCCAAGTACAAATTTTGTAAAAAATCGGTGTTTTTGTAGAGATGATGCAGAAATGATGGAAGCCTGCCGAAAGTTGCTCACAAATTATGCCGAAGAATTTG